>JAPPVO010000024.1:50533257-50711187 GCA_030407325.1 Camellia japonica | reverse complement strand
TCAAAATAAGTTATAATCACCCCAAAAACTGTAACAAACAGTCCCTTAGTCTTATTAGGATGTTGATTCTATTTTTTGACTTATTTCTAGTTTATTTTCCCTTACTATATAACGCTTTTAAGCTTATATGTGGTGCTGCATCACTTCACCTACAAATTAATTGGAGAAACAAGGAGTAGAACTATTGAACAACTATGTAAATATGAATTATAATGTCAAACAGGAGAAAATTGTGTATGTGTGTGTGTGTGTAAATAGAAAGCATTAAAAATCTAGATCCACAATCTGTCGGCAAATTCAACCTTTTCCCCACAAATCTAATTGCAAATTTCAAACCAAAAACCTAGAGAAACCTTCCATGCCAAAACCCAATAGAAACATATATATATATATATATATTTTTTTGAAAACAATAGCAATCTGTCACCAAACTAAAAATCATAACAAACCATAGATCATGATCTGATATATAAGCCGCATGCCTGCAATCACCAGGTGTGAATGGGAATGCAAAGTTCATCTTATGGTGGCCAATCACTAGTGTGATGAGAAGAAACTTATCGTGAGCAAGTGGATTTTTAAGTGAGAGTAACACAAGTAAAGGGGGGTGACCATTGGTTCAATGGTAAATACCCAAGTCTAACAACCTTGAGGTTATGGGTTCAAGTTTCGGGGCAACTACTTTGTGCCCTATGCCAAAGGTTAGATTAGATATGTACTCAATCTTTCCCCTCCCAAACACAAATTAATGTTTACTAATTGGGGTTTTTAGTAACACAAGTAAGGAAGAACTACCTCCCCCGTGTTTCGCATGTGTCCTCATTTCCACCCATAATAAGGGAAGTTACCAAACAAAAGACACAATTTCAACAAACTGGTTTTGGGGTTTACCAACAACCCTTTATAAGAAGCTTTGTTCTATAGAATTAGACATTGGGGATACTTTCTTTTTTTTTTAGTCAGATTCTATGTATACTTGAATACTCTATCATCATCGATCTCTCCCTAATAAGAGTAGATTTGTTATTTCAAAATTGAAAACTCCAATGCTTTCTACCTATAATAGACAAACATACACATACATATACATGCATATACATATGCGGAAAATTATTAGGTACTCCAGGAGTATCACGTGGCTATGCTCCCTCACTAATCATCATTCATTATGCCCCTCTTATTTCTTAATTACCCAACACAAAATCAAATACCTCACCTTCTCCACCAATTATACTACCAAGAAGTACGACATGGTTGTACTCCCGAACTACCCAATAATCACTCTACATATGCATACATGTGTATATATATTGTATACACTCGTAATGAACAATTTTGTTTTTTGATAAGTTAACAGTCAATATTGGTCAATGCTATGTTACCTGAAACATGGATCATTCTGGTATATGAAACTAGAATGGGAACGTGGTATGCCACATACTCTAAAATGTGGTACTATACTATACTTAAAAATTTAAGATATTTGTAGAGAATTTTTTTTTAACTATTAGGCATCCAGTAAAATGTATTTTTAATTTTCTTTTCCATTTTTGATATTTTTGTCCTGTCAAAACTTAACTCGCTTTATATTTTAATTCATTATATTTGATTTTTTTTCCTCTTAAGAAAATATTTAAGGAAATATATTGGAAAAAAACTTTTGTGATCATTTTGGATCACTAAATTTACTGTTTTAGAATGGAAGTGTACCATGTTTCGGAACGAGCGTACCAATACATAATTTGCTAGGGTATTAACGTTTTCTAGTAACACAGAGTCAATGTACATCCGCGTATTCACACACACACACACACAAAAACAACAACATAATACTTGGGGAAGTGTAGATTTGAAACACCAGAACTCAGTAGGGCATTACACTAAGAAGAGGGCATAACTCAGATCAAGTAATGGCAAAGTGCATCTGTAAGTTGGATTATGGACCGAGGGTCTAAGCGCAACAGAGCTAAAGATGATCAAGGCTTTCTTTATGTTTTTCCCTTCATTTTTCAGAGACTGCTTAAACTATTGTTTTCTTTAAACACATGCTTAGATATTCGATTATGGTACAAATTTGTAAAACATAAGGAAAAGAAAAGGAATTTGTGAATGAAATATTTTCACAAATCCCATCCTTTTTCTTTTTTTTTTAATAAATTTAAATATTTAAATACGGCCATAAGAAATCGGGTTTTCAACATACAGGAGAGACATAATAAGAGTATCAAAATTTTCAACACTACAAAAAAGAAAGCGAAAATCCTGTATGTTCAACCAATTAACTGTAAATTAATCACAATTGTAAGCACATATAAAAGAATGATAAAAAATTGGAATAAATTCATAGGAACACGCATTCGACAAACAAGAAGGTTTGATTTGAATCTACAACATTGGATTTAAAACAAACAAACAAATAAAACAACGAATTTCAGAGGCAAACCTGTCGTTTCGATTGTTGTACTCGCCTCGGATTGCTCGAAAATCAACAAGAGCGAGTGAGCGAACGAGCCAACTTCAACTGATCAATCGATCCAGAGAAAGAGAGTAACCGAACGACAGCGTCTGGGATACCCCTGGGCAAATGATTATGGAACTGTTTTTATATTAGGACTTTGCCCCTAAATTCTGGTCTAATTCCCACTTTGGTTGTTACATTTTTTTTTTTATTTTATTCCTAAAATTGTCTAATTTTCTCAATGTGATCTAATTAGCAATTGATATTTGGGCAAGTTCGAAAGTTACAATACGGCAAAAAAAAAAAAAATAAATAAATTTAAAAGAAAAAAAAAAGAGTCAAGGTAGTGTTTGGTAGAGTTTTATAATTTGATAATAGAATTGTATTTTGAATTTGTGAGTTTTAAAATTATGATTTGACTGTGAAAATTTTGTTTGGTTATGAGTTTTGAAAAGAATTTTAAATTGAGTTTGAATTAAGTGATTGGATATATGATATTTGATACAAAAATTTACAACTTATAACCAAATACACAATCCAAAATTCTATTCAAAGCTCATAAAAAATTTCACAAATATTTTTTTTTAATATAAAAATAATAGGTGAAAAAATATATATATAAAAAAATAAACCGAACACTGTTCCGGTCAACTGGCCAAACGACCGATAAGACGTCCTGTGGGATGACTAGTTAGCCCAAATTTTCTTGCCTTGGAAAGAGTTTTAAAAAATGAGTATGAAATTAATTTTTAAAAACGCTAAATAAACACCACACTTTAAAATGAGTGTGAAACTATATTTTGAAAATTCCACCAAAGAGAGCCACCTTTAACATATTTAACTTTGGTGGTTTAAGTAGTAGCTAAATTACTAAACGTATTGCTATATTTTAATAATAAATAGTGTTAACAAACTAGAATTTAACAAATGTTGTAAATCAGATCCAAAAAAAAAAAACAAATGTTGTAAATGTTATTTTTTCTGTTTTTCCCAAATAAAAAATATTATACACAGATCAAATCTTTGAAACAGGGTGACAAAAGAAGTTGCCAAATTTTATGCCAAATTTAATTTGCAATGTTCAAATCTAAGAGTTTCTTTGCTTTAAACAAATAGTTGGAAACTCAACACTTTTTTTTTCCTCTCCAACAACCAAAGCTACCATATATTAATAGGAGTAGCTTCCGGACGGGAGGATGTTGTTGGACTCGTGGGGGCTCAATCGTTCAATATGTAAAACTCGTCGAATACTATATGCCTGTAAAAAAATCACGTAAATCAGATATCGATAACTATATGATCAAATTAGTTTTGTATAAAAAAAATGACAGTGAACAAATTATCTGTTGACAGAAAACTGATCCAATAAGATAGCTATCGATATCCAATCAATGTGATTTTTTACAGGCATATAATACTCGACAAGTTTTACACATTGAACGGTTCAAATTATCGAAACGAGACCCGTGATAGACCTCCACAGGCCCAACAACGTCCGAACTAGGACGGGAGGGAAGGTGCTGCTCACTAATACTTTTTTAAACTTATTTTAAATTTAGCTCAAGGTTTAGCTATATATAAATTTTGACAAGGCCCATTTATCTCTGCATCTCCCATGGAAAGACTCCCGTATAACATTTTAATTCCACATCATGTTAAAAATAAATAAATAAAAAGTCACCCCATACAACATATAACAACAGTTAATTATTTTGCTATTGAACCGTTGAAGATGATCAAATACAAGATTTAACTAGTCATTAACAGTAATAATAAGCTTTTTACTATGCCATTGGAGAAGCTCTTACAATGTCAAAATGTCATAATTTGACAATATTACTTCAACAATGCATACATTATTACTTCATTGTTTTTTCACAAAAATTCAAATATAAATAGCAATTTCGAGTCCATCATAAGAGATATGGAGAGAACTCGTGACTTCACATGCCATCTTGATCAATGATACACCTATTTAAATGCCAGAAACAATGAAACCTTAGAACATTGATACTGAATCACCTTTTTTTTTTTTTTTTGGATTCCAATATCATATATACAGAACCCATATACAAACAATAGTAAAGAACAAGCAATACACAAATTTCATATAATGTTCACACTAATTTCCTCTTTATTTTTTTTCCCCCTTTCTTTTGGGAGGTGGAGATAAAAAGCCGAATCAACCGAGTAATACAACAAAATTACATCAGCATACTACGGAAAAAATGTAATGTACCAAGCAACCACAACACAAAGTAAGAACGATTATGTTCTACAAGTTGAAATTTATCAATGCTGGATTTTGAGGCCAGATTGAACACCCGATTGAACTTTGCCAAAGAAATGGGTTTCCAGCCTGCGCAACAACCGGTCTAAAGTTAGAATTACAATCTTTCATCTTCTTCTTGATGAGTATAATAACTATGTAATAGTATCAAAGTGAAAAAAATAATCAAAAAAGTAAAAATAAAAAAATCTGGGGAGTGAAGAGCACCATGCCTGCTTGCGCATTTATAATAGATCGTTTCAGGAGAGTTGTAAGTGCGTGCATTACCAAACATCCTCTTGACATCAGCAACAAACATCTCAAAAGTTACATAATATTGCTCCGACTCCACTCGCTTCGACATTGTTTTCAAATCTGCATGAATATCCCAAGCATCACAATTTCAATACACAACGGGCAAGCCAAACTTTAAAATATATATATATATATATAAATCTCAAACGCAACAGCACAATAAGTGAAGATAAACTTAGGCCTCGTTTGGGAACATGCTAATTTAGTAACTTTTTGGCTATTTGACTAAAATATGAGCTAAAAAAATTAGTATGTTTGGAATGACTTTTTGGCTTTTTACGAAAAGATGTGCAAAAAGTAGAGAGAAAAGAGAATCTTTGACTTTTTGGTATGGGTTGTTGGCTTTTTGACTAATTTAGTAACTTTTTGACTTTTTAACTAAAAATAGTGGTTCCCAAACGAGGCCTTAATGTGCCCAACTATTATCACACCTCTGTGACTTTCAAGTAGACCTCAATTCACAAGAACTGCCAGTTAAGAGAATCTTTGAACTAAAAGGCCTTTAAGAGACCAGCAGTTATTTTAAGCAACCACCAGCTCAAACTATGTAGAGGATGATTCTAGATGGTTATAGTTTGACTCGTTTATGTTATTATGACAATTTTTCTACACCAAAGTCACATATTACACTGTCGAAGGCAGATGGCCATAAACAAATTTTTAAGCTAGTTGAGCTGCATCTAATATCCATGGCTGAAATAAGATAATTAGTTCATTGGCCACACACAACCATACTTCAATGAACTTCCAAAATGTTTGGACCAAATCAAGCTAGAGAGGGAAAATGGTATCAGTTTAGTTGAACTGGTCTTATAGTTCAAAAATTCCACAAGCCTGTTGTTGATATTTTCTTTTTCTTTTTCTTTTTTCACTTTCTTTATTTTTTTCTTTACCCTCCCAATTAACTAATTGATGTTGTAGTTGACCATGCATAACATTTTATTAAGTAATCCCACAGCTTGAGCAACTGAACTTTCACATAAAACTGAACTTCAAAACTTTGATTACAAATTTTTCGTGTCATCCCAGGAATGGTTGTTAAAATCATACAATTCACGATTCAATTCATACGATTTGATATGAGTTTCATAAAAAGGATTTGAATCGTGCTGTTGAATTGGAAATTGAGTGAATCTTTCAATTCAACTTGTGATTCACTACAATTCATTGCACCTCTATTTTTGTTTTTGTTTACATAATGCATAAAATGATGTCATTTTCACTAAACTATTAAGATATATAGAAGAGATTGATTAGTTATACTAACATACGCGATTTTATATGTATACACATATATACAATTTAGTTATATTGCTAATTTACTTTATTTTAAACAGTGTATTTTTATTAGTATATAAATATATAAAATTACATATCATATTAAATAAATGAATCTTACGAATCATGATTCGATATTATTCATGATTCACTATTTTAGCAAACAATTCACTATTTGATTTGTGATTTGACAACAATGATCCGAGGTGTATTCCAAAGATTGATGATTTTCAAAAACATGTTAACAGGATAGGCATCTCAGTAACTAAAAAGCAAATCAACCAGTAACAACTATGCAATTATACATGCCCCAAATGACAACTGGCTACTAGTTCAACAGAAAAAAAAAAATGACAACTGGATAAATACAAGAGAAACTTCGATGACATAAGCCTACAATTCCAAAATAATCTCACCAAATCAGTAAATCTTAGTCAGACATCATTAAATGGGAAAAACTAACATAGGTGGTTAGAATGAGAAACATTATTCTTACCCATGGGATCTTTAATGATTTCATAATAGTCAGGCACATCACGTGCATCAACCGGTTCTTTGAATGGCCAAGCATCAGGATGATCATGCATTGCCTGCTTAAATGAAGACTACTAATGAGGACAGGAAATCCGTGAAAACAGGGGAAAAAATAAATGTGTGTTTGTGTGTTCCAATAAATTAGTGGTACATAAAAATCGAAGAGTATATAAAATCAAAGAATTAGATGGCTTCCACAAGTTTCCCATTTAAACAAAAATCAATAACAGTAAAAATCTGTGCCCCACTGAATTCTAGTTGGACAAATGGAATTATGGAACCCATCAGTTATACCTCATTCTTTTAATATATTATAAATTATAAATTTGAAAGTAGGAGTAATGAATAAAGAAAAAATGCAGTTGGGTCTGGCATTCATGTGTTTGGGGCTTTCAGGTAAACTAGTGAAACACATTGGGCTATGATAAAAATGGCAGACACACAGTCAACATGGCAGCCGCCTCTGTTATTCACACTTTCAGATTAAGCACTGAAACACATGTACCTATCAGAAACAGGTACACATGGAGAAACGACAGCAGCATCCTTGAAAGATGGGAATCAAACTTAACAATTTAACTAAGTTCAACAAGTGCAGCCATAGTAACCATTTATGATCATGCTTTTCTGCTCCATTTGCAACTAAAATTTAGCACAGTCAATTGCAAAAGATTTCTACAAGAGTAATCCCCGTCGACTTTAGATGGACTTTGCAATACAAATCACTTTTATCAAAATATAAAGCAAGGTAAGAGGGGGAATAAAAGAATCTCAAACTTGCCTTTAGAAGTGAGCGCATGAAAAGAGTCAGATTTTTGTGATGAGAAGCACTATCAACAGAAGCAATTACTGTTTTAAACCGAGAATGACCCCACTGATCAGGAGTCCACCCAGCCTCCCCTACCATTATCACCGCCAACTTCAATTTAGTATTCCAAAAGCACAAGTAGTACATAAACACACTTGCATCAACATAACAATTTTAAAGGAGTGAATACTGCTGCAAAAACAAAATAAACATATTGCTAGACAATTGGAGACTCATAATATTTACAGCATACTTTAAAATATGAAATAACACACATCAGGAACAGTGCTTTGGACCAATAAAAATAATAAATAATAAAAAACGATATCTATTTCACCAAGAAGAAGAATATTATATACAAAATAATTGCGATAGCTCGTCTTTATTTCACAAAGCGCATCTCTTAAACTGGAAAGACACGCTGCTATATAACATCTCAGCTAGGAAACTTTACTTATCTGTTTGGCTACAAATGATATAAAGATTCATTCACTTCCCAGTGAAGGGAGTCTTCATAAAGGTTGCAGAGTTGACGAAACAACAATAGAGAAGAGCATACATCACATCTACCAAAAGATGATAATTTTTTTATCAATCAAGTTTATAAAGGGTAAACAGTCATGCACTTCCGAATACATAAATTCCTAAAAGAATACATTCAAATTTTAGGATATATATAACAAGTGAAAGCATGGAGGAGCTTACTCAAGCCAGGAATATCCTCAACTTTGACAATTTTTTTAGGAATACCAGCTTCTTTCTGAATAAAAAAAAGTTCTTGATCAGAAACAGGATTGAAGCATACACGCATCATTTACAGATAACTTAATCATATCATTTTTTATAAAAAGTAAGAGCACCATTCAACTCTGAAAAAGGCAAGTTGCAGATTTCTGAATAATAACAGCAACTTCTTGAAACTATTTTCCATAAATAGATATATAAATAACACCAATCATCAAGTGTGTCGTATACTGTAAGGAAACTCGGATTTGCATATTTCACCAGTGATCCACTGTAAGTAATATTTCTAGGTCAGGGAACCATCTGAATTGGTGATATAAAAGATGTAACTGGATGAAAAATAGAGAATAGACCTTCTAGATTTTATATCATTGATTGTCCAAGGCTCAAAATTTTGAAACAGTCTGGAATTTTATCGACAAGAATTCTAATATAAATTCAGATACAATATATTTCTCTGCACCACCTCTCCAACAAACACATCTTTGAAAGTGTCCCCCTTCCTCCCCACCATTATGGCCTAACATCAAACACAAGACTCAACAGTCAACCCTTGCAAAATGGCAATCTAAAAACAAGCAACCTAATTCAAATTCATCATGCAATCAGTCGTATTAGTGACACCAAGTAGGACTTATAACAGTCAGTTGAAGATGGTTTGAAGTCTCAACAGGAAAGGTTTACAGATAAGAGATGATCTAGCCATCTCCTGTCAACGTATTCCATAAAATTCCAATGCATAGTTTGGAAAACTGGGTAAACTTCAATCATGAATAATTACCACAACATGAAATTCCATTCTGTATCTTTGCTCTCAATAAAATCAAGCATTTACCAGGAATTTTTTTTTTTTATAATCATAATCCAAGTGCACATTTTTTTCTAAATAATGAATTCATTGAAGGGCACGAGCGCTTCCAGATAGTAGTCAATGATGGTGACATATACCTTCTGAAAATCAATCCCAGGGTAGACGATGTGACAATTTGATAACTCCCGTATCTTCTCATCAATTGCCTATCATTGCCAATATAGTTAGAACTTCATTGCAAATCATAGTGTCAAAGAGATTTGCGAAGAAAAAATAACAAAGCACGAGTAGAATTTACAACAACGAATTTATCTTCTTCAGCCAAAATCCACGTGCACTGAATAGAGATCATTGCAATACAAGTGTCAACTGTTAATTTTCTTTTTTTTTTTTTGGCTTCTCCCATGATCATTCACCAAATCCATATGAAGTCATCATATGCCCTCAACTTATTATTTAACTCATTATCGAATATCATTGGATGAATTGACTGAGCAAATTTTGTCCTACCTGCCTCTGACGGCGTACCATAGTTGATAAATCAGTGTATGGAAGCTTGGGATCGATTATGCATTCCATAAGGATCCCTCCATCATAATCTTTGATATAACTGAAATACAAACAAACAAACAAACAAAAAATGACTTCTTCAGGACCAAAAAAAAGTTTTAAAACAGTTTTTCCATTGCTCCTACAAAGGGCTGTCATCTTGCTTTGAATTTAGAAGAAAAGGAAAAAATAAAAATAAGACATCAACTAAGAAGCACGGACACAACACGGACACGCAAATTTTCAAAAAAATAGGAAACACGCTCAAAATATATAATTTTATTTATTTATTATCTCATAAAAAAAATTTTAAAAAAATTGAGAAGTAATAAAAAATGCAAAATAACATTAATAAATATTTTAAAATATATATAAAGCTATTCATCAATTTCAACACTTTACCTAATGAGCAATCTCAAGAAATTTAATTTTTCTTCAAATAAAATTAATTTGCTCTATGCATGTTAGGGCCAAAGATGAATATTAAAAAATAGAGGGGTTGCCAAATTTTTGTTCTTATCCAATAGCTGACCTCATAAAAGGGGTTCAGAAAATATATAATTAAACAGAAAAGAGAGAAAAGAAAAAAAGAGAGAGAAAGAAACGGAAACAAAGAAAAGAAGAAGACAACCATACAGGGAGAAGAACGAAGACAATGAGACGAAGGAGAGAAGAGAGAGAGGGAGAGCTACCTGCGAATCTGCGATTGCTTCAATAGGGACCTTCAAAAGCTTCGACAGCTTCGCCTAGGGTTTACAAGTGAGCGACTTCTTCTCCATCTCTCTCTCTCTCTCTCTCTCTCTCTCTCCACTCGCAATGTCCCTCAAGTGTCTGTGAGCGTGTCCGCAAAGTGTCCGATTGGAAAAATAAAAAAATAAAAAAAAATTCTAGAAGCGTTAGAGAGAGTGTCCGACACGCGTCCATCGCATGTCCGTGTCCGACACGTGTCGGACACCCATACGTTGCTGCTGAAGAGGTGTCCGTGCTTCATAGGGCATCAACATTTTCCACTTTGTTTCAAGAGTGAAAGCATTACGTTTTATTCAAAAGCTTAATACATCTAATTAAGGCTTACCAAAGTTACTTCATGCAAAAACAGACTCAACAATTTCAACATCAACCTTAATTTTGTGAAAAACATACCCATGCCACCGTTCTTTCTCTAAGTGAATCTCTTTCGTAAAGCCCTACAAATTGATACACAAAGTAGATACATTATTTAAATGAAATCCTCTATTCAGGACTGTGTACATAAAAAATTCTTGACCAAATAAGGTTAGCAAACAAATAATACAGAGCTATTAAAATTGAGAAGATTGACCCACTTTCCTAGCAGTTAGCTGTTGCCCATGGATATTAATGCAGGGCATCAGTATGCTTCTATTCACAAATGACAAAACCACATAAGGAATTATTCTTCTGACTCACATTGTAGGGGGAAATTTTTTTTTCTTACTTCTTTGCTCCCTCCGTGCTTCTTCCTTTTAACAGTAAAGCATCAATAAAAGGGAGGCATCCTGAGTCGATGTTCATGTCAAAAAAACTTTAACCCAACAAACTCCCATTTGGATTCTCAAGAAGGAAAGAAAGTTGGATTCATACAGGGCCAAAAAAAGAATGGAATCTTATGAATCCAAATTAGATTCCAAAGCAAAAGCCAAAAAGCACAATAAGACAAGTATTTTACCCCCACAAGATATCTCCAATCATGCAGAACATCAACTTGAACCAGACACTCTCACCTCAATCACAAGTTCAGTAGATGCCGAAATATACTTCATTACTTAAACCCTCTCCTTTTAACAGTGCAGTAGGTGCTACTTCACAGCCATTCTAAACCTTCTAACTAGCATTTAACCCAAGAGAATAGTTTTTTTTTTTTTTGATAAGTAAACCAAAGAGAAGAAAAATTGATCTGAGTCCAATTTGAACATGGATGGAATAGTTAAAAAGTTATGACAATCTAATAGCCCAACCCAGTCAACTGACAGTGATGCTTTGGATTCACAAATTACTTTCGAAGGCAGGCTTCCTAGTAGTTTGTAGATAGACACTCCCTCTCATCTTTTTAACAGAGCAAATTTCATGCAGGGTTAATCTTACCATCTTTACAATGAGAATATACAAACAAAATCTTATAAAACAACTTTTTTGTGCCTCTCAAATTGATCGTGAACTGAACAAGTGAAATCCCCATATACATGAAAACCACAATCCAAAAGGGAACAAAAAGGACCAACCTGTTTAATGAAATAACCAACGGCATTATTGTCAGCGTAAGTCAGAAAATGAGTTAGCCTGTCAATGTCACGAGCATGCTGCTTTAAGTGATTCATCAGTCTCGTGCCATAACCTTTTACTTGTTCATCTGCTGTGATTGCACAAAATGCTATCTCCCAAACATTTGGCTAGAGCAATAAAAAGACTGTCAGTGGAGAAGCAAAATAGGCATCTTATATGGACAAAACAAATTAAGGAATATTGACAGGAATTCCAAATATTTTACATTTCTTCCTATATTAGTTATAAAAGATTAACAGACAACATAACAATCAGACTCCCAAATCCACCACAGCTTGAAATTGAATTAGTGCCATTGAGATCAAACCTCTGTCCCAACCTCTATATGCTATATGGGACCAAGAATTCACTTATTGAATGATTAGCATATTTATAGTGGCTAGGAGTAAGTACAATTAAGTAATAAATAGATAAATACATCCATGGAAGGCTGTCTGTCAGCAGGTACAGAAAGCTAACAACCAGACTTTTTTTTTTTTTTTTTTTTTTTTTGGGGGGGGGGGGGGGGGGGCGCAATTACAAATCAGGATAGTTGACCAAAAGTAATTACAAATACATGGGGATGAAACTCTTTCCTGTGTAAAAGAACGCAGCAAAAGTTGTACTCCACAAAGATTACCAACCTTCTGTAAATATTTGCCCCACCTCCCATGGATGGGTAATTTCCCCTTCTTTTTTTTACCCAAAAAATTTAAGACAAGTAATTACAAGCATGAAGCTGCAGGAAGTGCACAAACAAGTAGAATACCTAGTCCTAGTAATAGTAACCGACTAACACACATACACGTACACATTACCTCACATAAGGACGGTATGTTATGCCACCAACAACCTGATTACGTCTGATAACCATTACAGATTTATGGTTCCTGCATCAGAAACAATGGGAAAAGTATATAAGAATACTCTTAGTAATTAAAACATCACCAGACAACCATAGAGCCCGGAATGGCGTATATTAGTTGTAGAAAGCATCAAAATCCTGCTACCAGCCCTTATATGAAGAATCAGTTCAAATCCAGGGTATACATTGACCATTTTGAGACCTGAATTAATATGTTACAAATTGTGGAATTGAAACACTGACTGCATTTATGTGACTACATAGCAAAAAAAATGACCATTTTGTGGCAGTATAAACCCCAGAAGTTGGGCAGAGACTCAACAAATTAAACGCAAAATAAATTTTGATTTTAAATGTGTACACACGATACCTCGTAAAAGCAATCCAGAGGTCTATTACTTGGGAACATAGAAACACATTTTACATGACCATGGCATGGATGTCATCAATGGAAGTCTACTAAATATTTATACAGGAAATTGCCTAGATAAGGTGTTTCCATAAGTTAAGTGAACTAGGCAGCATGCATCTTTTTGTGCGAATTAAGTAACCATAAAGACAGAAGGATGAGGAAAAAAAAAAATATTGCAGCAGCAAAAAGACCCAAAGCTCTGTTCTTCATATTTTACATTCAAAGTAAATACGATTTAACTATTTTGCAAAACTTATTACAGCTTTCAAAAAAAAAAAGAATCTCAAACCCAGCTTAAAAAGAGTTAGTTTTTTAGCTAACAAGACAAATAAGATGAAAACCTAAAAATTTTTACCAAGCACGCTACCTTTTCAAAGTACAATTGTTTAAGCTCGGCATGTTCAAAAACCTAAATGGCCCACTGAATCTGACTGACCCAAGCCGACAAGTGAAGAATGGACAGTTTCGCCAAAATATACGGTTATTGGTCGGTTGGTGTTCAGTTTTGAATAAGCAACTAATCCGAGCTGACTGAAAGTGCTATATAAATACTCATGTTACATTACATATGTCTTATCCTGATAGGATGTTGAGATTACACCTTATCTTCCAAGAGAATCTTATATCTTCACATTATCTATTCTCTGTAGGGAATCATGTGACCTATTTTATAATAATCTTAGATAAGATATAAATCATTTAGAAATGTACTTCAAATTAAATAAGATTTATAAAAAAATATGGAATTTATATCACCTAATTGTATAAGCTATAATTATTTCTTAACTAGAAAAAGTGAGCGTTTTTTCTTCAAATATCATATAAAGTAGAGTATAGAAGAGTCTAAATTGGGTACGGGTGTTGAACATATATCCCAAACCTTTACCCATTTCATATCTAGTGGACACTGGTTCATTGGGGTAAGTAGAAGAGTCCATGTAACTAAACCTGTATTTTTTTGTAAATGTTTAAACCACTCAACTCTTTTTTTTCTTCTTTTTTTTTTTGTCTTTTCGCCTCTCACGAGGGGTGTGAAAGGGGATAAAAGAAGAAAAGTATGAATATCTTTACTCTTCATCAATTCTATTTCATTCAATCATTCAGTTATTATTTTTTGGGGCATCAAACAATTTGATCATACCACAATCCATTCGAGCAACAACATAGTTTTAAGAATACTACTTACTTATTTGATTACTAGGTTTAAAAATATTTCTTACTGCTATAACACTTTTTAGTTTTAAGAAAGCTTTCACAAAACATACCTGTCCATTACAAGGCGAACAATGTACTCCTTAGGCATGTTAGGTAGTTGTCTGGCAAATATATTCTTCAATCCTATCAACCTGAGAGGTGGAAAAATAAAATGAACTCCATCTTAATGCAGTGCTATCTTGGTGAATGATCAAAACTTAATAGCATATTTGGCAGTTTGTCATATGCTAAAAAAAATGTACCAGTGTATATTAATCTGAGGAAACCAAAAAAAAAAAAAAAAAGTAGATAAAAAAATGGATACTTGAGAAGAGAAATAAATACCAAACCATATGCTCATCAATACCATCATTTGAAACACATACAAACTTGAGTCTTCCAGCTTCCTCCTGTCAAATTACAAATAATGACTGATCATTGACAACTAACTCCATGAAGGAAAGGTGCACAATGAATAAAAGACACGTGAAACTACATGCAAATGCATATTCGCACAAAGATGTTTGCAGTACAATTTAAAAGGAAATTTTGATTTTACTGATATGTGCTATCCCAAAGGATGTAGAAATTTTCCAAATCATAGTCTAATGGAATAGCCCCTCGCAGCATCTCACATCCATGTATTCACTAGTTACAGGGTTTTTGTTTTTATGATAAGCAAGAGAATTTATAGATGGAAGCACCAAAAAGAAGGGGGTGCACCTTACCACAACAAACATAGCTTTAGACACTGAAACCAAACGGTTCATAACGGGAAATTGATCTATCTATGACACAAGAGACCACCACACATACAGGCTTATTGCATATACTTCTATACTCTACAAATTTTGCATGAATATAATAAATATTGCTAATGATCCATGGTTTTAGATATATCCACTTTTCCCCCCATTTTTCATAATTTGGATCAGAGATGAAGACCTTGTTAGAATAGGAGATGAAGACCTTATTAGAACAGGATCATGCGGAGACCAAATAAATAAAATTATCAAATTGTAACCAAATAATTGTAATTGTAATTGTAAATAGTAATTATTAGATTTAACATGCTTTGCTTTTCTCACATTGTACAAAAATTTGTTCTACACTCATTTTTTCATATCTCCCAATTGTTAAGTGAAATCATATAATGAGTCCTTGGCTCTAACAAGCATTGTCTTCCAAACAAGAAGTATTCATATGACCTCAAATACCTTTAATTTATATACCACAACAACTACATAAAGCTTGCTATCCAAAACAAACATAGTGAAAAACTATCCATATACAAACCAATAGTTATTGTCTGGACAACGACAAAAGCCATGCCTCGTTCGTGAGAATGTTAAACACAGATTCCGTATGTTGTGCGTAAACATACAGGGTGTGTTTGGTTTGCTTTTGAGAGAGTGATTTTCAAAAAAAATTGGGGAGAGAGTTTAGAAATTTTTTTGATTTGTTTGGTTGTATATTTTGAAAGTAGCTTTGGATTTTGGGAGTTTGAGATGATTTGATATTTTGCTGTAATTGAGTAGATGTTTGTGAGAAAAAAAAGTGATTGAGAAGTAGAGAGGAGAGAGAAAAAATGACTGATTGATGCATAAGAGAGAGAGTAATTTTGAAATTTTTTTGAGAAAAACCACAAACCAAACAAACTTTTAGAAAAAAATTTCAAAAATGACTCCCAAAAGCAAACTAAACAAGCCCACAAAAACTAACCTAAAACACATTTGATGCCATAAAAGTAATGAGTACGCCACAAATATAAACAAAAAATAAACATGTCACAAATTCACATGGTCGTGCCATTGTTGATTGAAAACCAAAACTCTCATTTTAAGAGCTTCTAAGTTATACAATTCATAAAATGCCACACAATGGCTGTTACACATTCTAAAAGCAACTGGCACATGGCCGGGCTGAATGGGTGACAGCATTGAATTTAAATTCCCATCTCAATACACAAAATTGTACTTGGTAAATTATGTAAGTGAATTTTAGTTTAGAAATCAATTAGTTCCAAATTACAACTAGGGTTTACCTATTACTTCATTCCGCCAATAAGTTCAAATCCTTATAACTCAAGTTTCTTACATGCATGTAGTAAAGTCAAAACTAACCCTCCCATGTTGAAACCAAATTCTGCTCAAGAGCAACTCAATATAGGCCGTGTTTGAATCATGGATAGAAACAAGGAAAATGTGAATGAAATATATTGCATTTTTCCTTCAATTTTTCAAGTCCCTACCCAACTCGATGATCCAAATACAATTAACCAATTATATACCACAACTTGTCAAATGTGCGGAAATACAGCAATTCAATCTAATATATCACAGAACCAAAATTACTGAAAACAAAAATTAGAAGAAACACATTGGAAATTGGAATTATACCTCTCTCTTTAAACTCTCTTCCCTTGCACTATAAGCACCACTAGTCTGTATATTCTCGGTAAATATATTCTTCACTGTATCCTCCTTCATCGCAATTCCCTGAACCGAACTAGCATTGGCCGGTGCAGTAGTAGCCCCGGAACCACCAGTTCCACCGTCTTTCCCAACCTCAGAAGGCTCAACCTTAACCGAATTCTCAGTTTTAAGCTTCGTATTCCTCGCAGGAACCTCAGTGCTCCCCAATCTAGACGCAGTAAAAGTCCGCATCGACGAATCATCGTATTCATCATCGTCGTCGACGACCTCCTCGGAATCGTCGTCGGACTCGGAGTCGTCTTCGGCGCCGCGGACGCTGATGCTCTCGAGGTCGTCGTTGGAGGTGAGGGCGCCGTCGCGGGTGTCGGAGAAGGAGGAGGGGAAGGGCGGCGCGTGGTCGTCGGAGGAGGCGAGCTTTCGTTTCTGGATGGAGGAAGTGGCGGAGGCGGAGGCGGAGTGGGAGGGAGAGGGAGATTGGGAGCTCCGGGAACGAACTGGTGCAGTCAAGTGAGAAGAGTGAGTGTCCATGGCGGTGGTGCTAGTGGTGGTGGATTTGAAAATTAGGGTTTCAGAGAAATGAGGGTTTTGGAGTGAAATTTGATTGTTCTTCGTTCGTACTCGGTTTCTGTCGATCGGTTAGATCGTCGATTCGGTTGGTCGTTGGGGTAAAATGAATCAAAAATGTCCAAGAACCCTTTTTTTTTTTCGGAAAATGGCAGAGGTTCCAAATTTTCTACCAAATAAATGATCAAATGTTTCATATGGAAACAAATGATCAAATGTTTTATATGGGTGTGGGGTCTATAAAATTACGGACCCTACACCTATGTGAGATATTTGGTCATTTGTTTGGTAGAAAATTTGGTGTCTCTAGCATAACCTTTTTTTTTTCACCCCTTTACCCATCTCTTTCTCATTGGTTGGATTTTCTTTTTTTTTTTTTTTTTTGGGTTTTGTTTTGTTTCCCTTATTCTCTAATCACTACCTATCACATGTGTGTGGAGGGGGTGGAGGTGATGATGGAGAGGGTCTCCATCACTCCTCAAAATGAATTTCTTTCACAAATGAATGCCTCGATTTTTATTTATATTTATTTATTTTTGGGTCAGTTGGTTAGGGGCAGGGTGTGTTAAAAAATTAAACATCTTACACCAACTCAATCAGTGTGATTTGATAAGGTGAATGAGTTTAGTTAGATTGATTGTATGGTAAAATTGATTGATTAGTTTGACTGTTGATTAAAATTTGTTAATTACATATAATTTTATACGAGTCCATATTATATTTTTATTTTAAATCATAAAGACTCGAAGGAAATTGGAATAAAAGCCATTTCAATTTCATTCGAGTCTTTCTGATTTAAAATATAAATATAGTAAGGACTCGTACAAAACTATATAAAATTAACAAATTTTAACTAGCAGTCTAACTGATCAGTCAATTTTATTACTAAAATTCAACCAAACTCACTCACCTTATCAAACCACATAGATTGAATTGGTACGGAATGTCTAATTTTTTAACACATCCCTACACATAAACATCCTTCAAAAAAAAAAAAAACTAAATAAAAATAAAACAAAATATGATTCGAGGCATTCGAGCCTTGAAATTTCAAGGCCTCTAGCACCACTTTTTCAGTAAAATTTTAAAAATATATATACAATTAATCTGATTTTTTTTATATAACTAAGCAATAATCAAAATTTAGCACCATATTTTAAATTATAGTAAATTATGATCAATTAGAGAAAAAAAATTAAGGCTTGTTTAGTTTGTTTTTCAGAAAAATTTTTAGGAAAAATTCTCTACAAACAAATTTTTAAGAGTAATCAAACTAAACAAATTTTTCCAAAAAAAATCTCAAAATTTTGTTTGGTTACCTATTTTCCAAAATCACTATCTCTCTCATGCACATCAAATCAATCACTTTTTTTTTAAACTCTCTCCCTAAAACAATTTTCAAAATCATTTATGAAAAAAAGCAAACCAAACAAATTTTTGTACTTTTTATCTCAAAAACTACTCTATAAACACAAACCAAACACACCCTTAATCTTCCAATTATTACTTTTTTCTTCTTTTCAGAGACACTTCTGAAAGGCTAACTGACTTGGTCAGATAAATCATGGTGCCTTTGGTGATAAAACAATCCCGCTACAGACCCCCAGTGACTTCCAACCCCCAATGACCCCCAGTGACATGGCAGATGAGTGGCAGCTGATGTGTAAACACAGTTGGAAAAAAAAAAAAACAAAACAAAACAAAACAAAATCTGGAAAAAGCAGGAACCAAACTTGTCTCCACAATCTTCCCTCGTCTATCCTCACCTCTCGCCGCCATCCTCCTCCTCCACCGTAGCTCTCCGCCGGGCGACGACGGCCATAGCTCGCCGGGAACTCTGGTTGTCCCTATTTGTCCCTTTTACGAACCTGTATCTCTGTTCGTCGCTCTCATCTATCCTCAATCTTCGTCGCTCTCATCAATCTGGTTGTCCTCTGTCTGTCTCCATCGTCTATCCTCAGCTCCTCTGTCGCTCTCTATCTTCCGCTGTGTCTCTGTCTCGCATGTAATCTGGATCAGTGGTTTATGAGGTAAAAAATCAATTTCATATGACTAATCTAGCTTGAGTTCTCTTTCATGCTAATTCTGAAATCTGAATAGTGAAATGAGTAAATGAGTTATGTTTCAGTTATATGCTAATTCTGAAATTTGAAATCTGAAATTTGTCATTTTGGAATCAGTTATATGCTAATTCAGTTATATGAAATCAGTTCTCTTCCCTAATCTAAAATTTGAAATCAGTTATATGCTAATTCATTTGAAATCAGTTATATGCTAGTTCTCTTCCCTAATCTGAAATCAGTTATATGCTAGTTCTCTTCCCTAATTTGAAATTTGTCATTTTGCACCTATGAAATCTGAAATATATATGAGTAATCTGAAATATGAGTAATTGTTATATAATATGAAATATGAAATTTGGGTAGTGTTATATAATCTGTAATCTGAAATATGAGTTATATAATCTGTAATTTGAAATTTGGTTCACAGTGATCATTGTGAATGGAGTTTATATAAAATCTGAAATACGAAGTTTAGTTCCATAATTGTTATATAATAAAATTAGTTATATTTTTGTTTGGGCATTGTTAGGGAACTGATATTTGTTTAATTGTTATTTCAGTATGCAAAGTGGAAGAATGGAGGTTGATTCAAATGTTGGTGAGAATCCTTTAATAAATGAGGGCGAAGACGTTGAAGAACCTAAAAAGGGTATGTGTTTTAGCTCAAGGGAAGAGGTGTACACATTTTATGGCAAATATGCTAAGCATGTTGGATTTTCTATAGCTCATAGAGCACAACATTTTGGAGATGATGGGCAATTGCTAAACTTTGCAATTGAATGTTCTCGAGCGGGGCAGAGAGAAAAGAAATCAGAAGTCAACCCTCTGAAGCCATGTTTGTCCACAAAAATTGGTTGCACAGCAAAGGTACGAGGTAGTGTACAAAAGGATGGGAGATATAAACTAACCACAATTAACCTTGAGCATAATCATGATTTGATTCCCACCGACTTACGTCATTTTGCAATGAATAAGAAAATTCTTACTCCTGTGAATAGAAGATTAGAAATTAATGATCAAGCAGGGATTGGGGTGTCTAGGAACTTTCATTCAATGGTTGTTAAAGTGAGGGGATACGAGTCATTGACATTTGACGAGCGAGATGCAAGAAATTACATTGAGAGAGCTAGAAGTTAAGGCTTGGGGAAGGTGATGCCGAATCATTTCAAAGTTATTTTATGAGGATGCAAGCACATAGTGAGAGATTCTTTTATGTGATTGATGTTGACGAGGAGTTTCACATTAGAAACTTGTTTTGGGCTGATGCAAGGAGTCGGGCGACTTATGAAGCATTTAGAGATGCCGTTTCATTTGACACAACTTATTTGACGAACAAATATGACATGCCATTTGCTCCATTTGTCGGAGTTAATCACCATGGACAGTCCATTTTGCTTGGTTGTGGATTATTGTCTAGTGAAGACACTAACACATTTGTTTGGCTATTTAAGTCATGGTTAAGTTGCATGTCAAATCATCCGCTAAAAGCTATCATAACTGATCAGTGTAGAGCTATGCAAAATGCTATACAAATTGTGTTTCCACAAGCTCGACATCGGCGGTGCTTATGGCATATCATGAAGAAAATTCCGGAGAAGTTGAAAGGATATGCTCAGTATGAAGCCATAAAGTTGGCTATGAAAAATGCAGTTTATGACTGTTTGACAAGAGCTGAATTTGAGAGTAAATGGGAAGAGATGCTTGCAACATTCAATCTTTATGATAATGAGTGGTTGGGGGTACTATATGATGAGCGGTATCGATGGGTACCTGTGTATGTTAAAGACATTTTTTGGGCTGGCATGTCAACTACACAACGAAGTGAAAGTATGAATGCGTTTTTTGATGGACATGTAAATCCAAAAACTACATTGAAACAATTCGTTGAACAATATGACAATGCCTTGAGAAATAAGGTAGAGAAAGAGAAGAAAGCAGACTTCAAGTCTCGACACAAATTGTTTGATTGCCTAACTATATATGGTTTTGAGAAGCAATTTCAGCAAGCCTACACCAATGCAAAATTCAAAGAAGTTCAAGGAGAGTTGAAGAGATTAGTTTACTGAACAAAAAATTGATTGCCATTGTACAACTTGCTGGTAACTCTGAAGGCAAAACTAGAATTATAAACCTTGGGTTGGATGAAATCAATGAGAGAGTCATGAAAGAAGAATCCGGTGATGGGAGTAATTTACCATGTTCCACAAAAAGTCCGATTCACACCGGTTCTACACAAGGAGGTACTAGTAGGAAGGTGATTAGTCCTTTGGTTGCTCGGCGAAGAGGTTGTCCAGTTACGAAACGAAAGGTTGCCAATAGATCAAATTGTTAATCGGTTCAAGGCAATAGCAAAAAAACAAACAAAAGCTAAGGTAAAATGTGTATTCAAATTTTTTTTTTTTACAAACTCTATTCAATTATGTAAAAGCAATTCATAAATTTCAATCTTTAATTATTCTTCAAAACATACAGGCTGTTAAGTTGCTTCAATTTGAAGCTGAAGCTCAAGCTCAAGCTAAAGCTAACGCTACTGCATATACACCGTATTATCCTTATATGGTTAGCACACAAAATAGTATGTATGTACTGGTACGTGTATTCGAAAGAGGCCTTCATATACTTTTACAAAGTGTATTCGAAAGAGGACTTCATATACTTTTACAAAGTGTATTATTCTAACATGTACTTTTTGAAATGAATTGTCACAGGTGGCCCATGGTATTGGAGGCACGTCTTTTACTCCATCAGACTTCATAAGTGGCACATAAGGAAGTTTGATGAGTGCTCCAACTCAGATTTATGGTTCTGCATCTCTAACCCCCATCAGCTTCTCATGCATACACACCGGGAAGCTTGGATATTACAGACTTGTTTGACTAGTTTCTATGTATTCCAACTGTTTGTTTTTGAGATTGGAAATTATGTAGTCTATTAATCTGAGTTTCAAACTTTGTTTTTGAGATTAGAAATTATGTAGTCTATTAATCTTAGTTTCAAACTTTGTTTTTGAGATTGTAGCTTATGTTACAACTTTGTTATTAGCCCTGTTTGGTACAGCTTAATTTCAGCTTTCAGCTTAATTTCAGCTATTTTGATGTGTTTGGTTTAACTTAACAATACAGCTTATAGCTTTTTGTAAGTCAGAAATCAACTTATTCTTTGAGTGGGGCAGGAGAAGCTTAATTTATAAGTCAGAAATTAGCTTATGTTCATAGTTATAAGCTATAAGCTGTTAAGGTATAAGCTATAAGCACTTTCCCATAGCTCTACCAAACAGGGCCATTGAGATTCAGCATGTGGATTTGTAAAACATGTGGTGTACTAATTATTAATGAAGTTATGTTATTATTATTATTTGTTATGTAATGAAGATGTTGCAATATTTAATGAACAATGTTTATTTAGCAGTTCTTCGTATTGAACAATGTTTATTGAACAGTTTTCATGTATTCAATCATGTGTATTCAATAGTTTCCCTGTAATGAACAATGTATATTCAATAGTTTTCCTGTATTGAACAATGTATATTCAATGGTTTCCATGTATTCAACAATGTATATTAAATAGTTTCGCTGTATTCAACCATGTATATTCAATAGTTTACCTGTATTCAACAATAGTTACCTTGTATTCAACAGTTTCCTGTATTTAACAATGTCGATTCAATGAGTATTGAAGAAAGTGTACAAGTTTGAACAAGCCATTTTCCATTTCATTCCACTCACCACAAAAGAGGTACAATAATTAGGTTTCAATACACAACAAAACATAACTTCCTCGAAAACATCACAAAAGTATTCAGTCTACTTGAACTTGTACATTGACATCTACTTCTACTTCTAACTTACATATATGTATATATATGTCATTACATATTCATAAGTTTAAAGGCACCAATTACAAGCAACACGGACAATATATATATCAACTTTTGCATCTTTGCGTTCTGAATTCGAAGTTGTTCCGTCATCTCTATTTGTTGTTCGATCATAGCTTGAAGTTGTTCGGTCATAACTTGTTCGCCGACAGTTGGCACTCTGTCTCTTGGAATTTGATGACCTCTATATTCTGGATTCGTAGGTAAACACCATCCGATAAAACCACAATCTGAGCAAGAGTAGAATAACTTGTTTTTGTTTCGATCGGTTTGTGATATTAAAATGGTGGCCTTTTTATTACATGTATGACAATTTCTGTTGACGTATGTCGATCGATCTGAGCTGCTGCCACTGACACTTGAACTTGACATCTGCAAAAAAGGACAAATAGCAAGTTATGAAGGGTAATAAACTATTGTAGTAAGTTAAGTAAAGTTAATAAGTTAAGTTAACAAGTTAAGTTACTCTTGTTGGTTGCATTTATTTCAAAAGGGACAAATAGCAACACCGGTTTGATGTTAAGTTAATAAACAACACTGGTCTTCCAGAGTTTCAGTCAGGATAAGGACTTACCTTATATTAGTTTATTCAGATTAGGTATTAATGTATTTACATTAGAGATGGCTTTTGTTTTAGTTCATCTCTGGAAAACATTTTCTCTGCTTTCTGATATAACTATTAGCTAATACACTCAATTTAGATCTTGATACTTCTCATCCTATATCTTTCACTACAGCTCAATGTGCTAACTGTTCAGGGCATTTGTCCTGTTCCGCTTTTGTTCCATGTGTCAATCAAATGTTTCATCTTTGGTGTTTTACTATAGCTCAGTGTGCTAACATTTTCTCTGCCTTTTGATTTAGAAGTCAAAAATTTAACAAATATTAACATGACAGCACGTGCATATATTCATTATCAAGCACATTAAAAATAAAAACCAACAAGAAAGTTTCAAACCAAGCACACTTCATCTAATCAAAGGAACACATTTATCATAGTACTAGTCCTAAAGTTAATAAAAAATAGTTCACAGAGAGGTAGTGGAGCTGCCATTCTCAGATTGTCACGCTGCTGCTGCTGAGAGATGGAGTTCGAGTGATGGGTTTCAAGGTGCACTACCTTCTGCATAAGCTCAGAATTAGAATCACCCTTGGAGGTGATTCTGAAAATCAGCTTATTTACCCTCCAAAAAAGCTGTTATAAGTTTTAGTTGGTGTCATAAAGCTGTAACAAACAGTTAGATTCTGCTTTATTTAAGCTAAATCCTATAAGTTGAGTAGAAAAAAGCAGTAACAGTATGGAATTAGAAGTTAAAAAGAGGTGTGGTGATGGCTTATGAGGACAAAAGTGTCATTTTAATCAATGGAACAATAAATGTACGTGGAACCATAGAATTGGTTTGTGATATTAACTACTCATTTATTTTTGCACTTCTGAAATTTATCTTCTTGGATAAATAAATCTTTAAAAGCTATTCGTGCTTCATAATGCTATTTAAATTCTTACAGGGACAGGGTGCTTGTGACTTCATTCAATCATTGGATGCTACTAGCAGTCATTCAGATAGAAGTGTTATTTCTCAGTTTACATTGACCAACTGTCATGACACTAGCCTCTCAAGCAGTGACTTAGTTGAGGATGGGGATTTCAGCCAACAAGGGATGGATGTTGTGTCACATGTAGTGAACAGTTCTGAACATCCTCAAAAGTTGGGGGCAATTTCTGAAATTTCTAAGAGAGATAAATTGAAGCTGATGGATTTTCAGGCCCAAGATGAGCTTATGCGAAAGCATTGTAAACGGCAACGACATGAGGCTCCAGAAGTTGATGGTTTCATCTTTGATGTCGACACATTTTCTTTGTTTTCATGTGTCAATCTTACTTTAAAAAAAGAAAAAAAGGGATTTGCATAAAAAATCTGGACACATTAGTCTTCAAAATGATCAAGTAAAACCTGTTTCATTTTAGAAGATAGATAGATAGATATAGGTTTTCATAATTTACCTTTTCAAATTAGGTTTATGAAATTATGAACAAGTTTCCAAGATTGGGATAGACAGGTTTATGAAATTATGTCTATCCTGTTATAATCTTGGATAGACAGGTTTCCAAGATTATGTTTCATAGATACAGGTTTCATAGATTATGAACAGGTTTCATAAATTATGAACAGGTTTATGAACAGGTTTCATAATTTCAAATCAAGGATAGTAGCTTTTTCAAGTCTTCATAATTTTAACATTTCGTTGAGGAATTTCATCGAACAGGTTTATGGCAATGTAAGACTCCAAATGAAAAGGCCAAATTCAATCCCCAAGATCAGATAGCATGACAGAGAAAATCAAAAGGCCCAAATTATTAATGAATACTTTTGTAGACCAAATACTTTAATTTTTCAATATTCAATCCAAATTCAAAGTATTCAGTATTCAATACAAATTCAAGTATTCAGTATTCAATCCAAATCCAAAGAGTAATTTACGCAGATATACACAGATAGATATATATATATATATATACGTAGATATATATAGAGAGAGTTGGGGCTTCGCAGATAGATATATATACCCAGATATATTTACCTCTTAATCGTCCTTCGTCGGATGAGAGGGAAAAAGAGACAGAGAGATTCGCGAATGAAGGGAACGAGCTGTGTCGGAGTGAAGGGAATGAGTGGTCGCTGGCGTCAGAGTGGGGGTTAGGCGTCGAAGTGGGGGTTAGTAGCTGTTACCATTGGAGCGAAGACATACGTGTTTGAGGGGGGGAGATTTCAAGTCAGTAGTTGTTACCGTTAGAGCGAAGACATATGTGTTTGAGGGGGGAAGATTTCAAAATGAAATGTGTTTGGGTCTTATAGTCACGTGACAATCACGTGACGTGCCACCTCAGCTGGGGGTCACTGGGGGTCGGAAATACTAGGAGTGCGAAGCATTTTTGGTGATAAAATTCTCCGATGATGAGATTGCCACCAATCGCTTACACGCACTTACGTTTTATTTCATCATCTTGCCTTTTGGGAAGTGTTTTTTTTTTTTTTGGGCTAAAAAACACTAAAAGACAAAATTGATTAAAAAATAATAAATAATAAATCCAAATAAAATGCACATTAAATCCATAATCATTTCACTTTTTCTTTCACAAACATCACATCTAACTACAAAAAAAATCAACTATCTTCCCAAACACAAAAATTTTAACCTTCTAAAATAATCGAAAATTAAAAAAACCTACTAAAATAACAACTTTCAAACACGTACACAAATATTTTATTATTTGTTATTATGCACTAAGCCAAAGTCTTCATCAATTAATGTTGTTGCTAATAAAAAGGAAAAAATATGCCATAAAACAAAGAGAGAAAAAAAAACTTCAGTATAATATTTTATTGTCCACTATCACTAGACAAATATAATATTGGACAATTTTTACTAAATTTAAAAAATAAATTTTGTTTATGTATTTAATAATAAATGAAATACAAAAGAAATAAAAAATGAGAGAGATTATTTGATTACAGAAATCAACCAGTAAATAAAAATAAATAAATTAAAAAATAGATTTTTATTGTGTTACAAAAACAAAATCAAAATCAAAAGCTGATATAAATAAATAATAAAACAGAAAATAAATTAACAACTTACTTTATTAATTTCTCGAACAAAGTTTTGATCAAGTTCAGTGTTTAACACTGTGTCCTTAAAACAGATCCGTCCTCTTCATGGTGCTTTCAGATTGTAGACGTCTATCTCCCAAGATAAAATGATCAACAGTGAATAGTAACAGCACTACACACTATACACACAATGAACACACTAAGCGTTTACACTCTTTCTCACAAGGAAAATAATGCAGCAAAATGCAGAGAGAGCAAACAGAATTTTGGACGAAAATTGGAGTGAAAAAACCAAGTGAGGGCCTGCATATTTATAGATGCAGTGGTACCTTTTCAATATGAATTAAACGGGTAGCATACCTGTTTGAACACCTGTTCGGTTTGAATGAACATATACAAATCTGTTGGGTTTAAATTTCGAACAGATAAAAACCATATTGAACATATTTAAATCTGTATAGAAATTTGGAAGAAGTGAAAAACAAATTTGAATTTTTCCCATCAAAATTTGAATTTAAAACTTTGGACAGATTTTATTTTACCAAAAAAATAAAATTAAATTCAAATGTTTTTTGCCCAAAAAAATAAGTATTGGGCCAAACAAGCCCAGCCCAACCCAACCTCACACCACGCACCTGCACCTGCGCCCAAGCCCAGCCTGCCTAATCGGATGGACGGCGATGGCGCGCGCGTGTGTTTATTTTTTGGTTCAATGGGTCTAGCCCAATTTACCCATAACCTCTCCCTTCTACAAACTTGGGGTGCCCCTTAGGGCCCTCCTCAGGTTACAAACCAATGCCTTATAAACCCACATAAGTTTGTCCACCAAACCAATGTAGGACAAATTTTAAACCAAACCTTTAGAAAATTTTACCAAAAATACCATTTCCATGGAGCTTTCTTTGGCTTTAATTTCCCACTCACCCGATAATGGTTTCGAGCAACCAAATATACTACGTAAATCACAACGCGGCATAGAACGTATTACCATTTAGACCCGCCAACTTTGGCACATGGTCCCACTTAAAAAATAGACCAAAGTTGAGGAAAAATATGTTTTTCCAAAACTTCCAAAACCCATTTCTAATAATCCCCCACATTAATGGAATTTGATGACAACGGAAATGCAACAATATGCAGAATTTGCCGAAAAAGTATAAATCGAAAATATCTTGCATTAGGATAGATAGCTTTCCGCCTTGAACCTTCCTTAGTGATAATCTATCGGACTTACTAGTTAACCAATAGACATGATGCCTTGAATTGTTCAGCCGTTTATGCAAGCCAAAATAATAGACTTCACACAAAATATCTTCTGACACATCGTAGTTCTCATGATTGTGTTCATTTTGGCCTTGAACGCTCTTGGTTGTTCATGAGTACTTTCTAGAGAATTTAGCCTCTTCATTCTCATAAAACCAGCCCTAGTTCGACACTTATATAGGTGATTCTTATTGTGAGTATCTCTTATACTCGTCATGATTTTTATGCCTAAATCAAGATATAAATAATCATTAAAAGCAAAGTTTATCCTTAAACCCCTGCATACAACACATGTTGCAGATATTACTCTCACCATAGGAATGGATAGAGAATTTTAATCCCTTGGTGATTTTTGGTGAGCCATACATAACTTAGTTGTTCCTTTGAACTTAGTTCTTGGGATCTCCAGTCATATAAGTAGAGTTATCATTATGATGACTCTTATATAATAGACTTTAATCTCATCCCCTTCGATGAACTATACACTTGCTCTTTTGTCAAACATTTTGTTAACGGATCCGCAATATTCTCTTTAAATTTTATATAATCTATTAAGATTATTCCATTTGAGAGCAATTACCTTACGGTATTATGTCAACGACAAATATGTCGTGACCTACCATATACATATGATTTTGTGCCCTACCTATTGCAGATTGACTATCACAATGAATGCAAATAACTGGCACAGATTTTGGCCACATTGGAATGTCTTCTAAGAAGTGACGAAGCCATTCTGCTTCTTCTCCTGCTTTATCTAAAGCAATGAACTCAAATTTCATTGTGGATGGTGCGATGCATGTTTGTTTCGTGGATTTCCAAGAAACAGCAGCGCCTCCCAAAGTAAAGACATATCCACTAGTGGATTTTGAATCTTTAGTATCCGATATCCAATTGGCATCACAATAACCTTCGAGTACTGTTGGATATCGAGTAAAGTTCAAACCATGATCACGGGTAAATCTTAGATATCTAAGAACCCAAATGATCGCTTTCTAATGGTCTTATCCGGGATTACTAGTGTACCTACTCAATTTACTGACAACATAAACTATATCAGGACGAGTACAATTCATTAGGTATATTAGGCTTCCAATGATTTGGAAGTATTTTAACTGAAACACCGTATCACCATTATTATTTTTTAAATAAAGACTGATGTCTGTAAGTGTTCTAGCTACATTCATATCATCCTTGATAAATTTATCAAGAATTTTCTCAATATAATGTGATTGAGATAATGTATATCCATAAGATATTTTAGTAATTTTCATTCTTAATATTACATCTGCGACCCCCATATCTTTCCTATCAAATCTTCTATTCAGCATTTGCTTAGTTGATTTGATCATATTTTGACTGCTTTCAATGATAAGCATGCCATCCACATAAAGACAAACGATGATATAACATTTGTTAGTGTTTTTAACATAGACGTACTTGTCACATTCGTTTATCTTAAACTCATTAGTAAACATAGTATATGTGTTGATTTTTTACCACACAACCAAACGGGGAACTCAGCTGGGAAGCACCGACAAAATAGATTAAGCCCAAACAACCTGCCACAGAAAGATAAGAATCCAACGGTGGTTCGTCCACCCGGGGGCACTCTAACGCTCAAGTCAATGATCAAATATCTCTCAAAGATAGCAAATTGTGCTTAAACTCACAAGAAAGAACTCAATACTCTTATTATCTCACCCATACCTCAGACCTACGGGGGTGCCCTGCTTTTATAGCCAGTCCTGATCTAATCCCTGTAGAAGCCTCACTTCAATGGACTCAGGCTCAATGTTTATCCTAGACTCTCAGCTAGATAGGGATTTTCACGACCCAAACCCGCCCCTATGAGTTTAGCATCATAACCGGCCAGTAATCCTTGGATTACCGAAGGCCTCTGAACAGAATAATATATATAACAGGGGTTGCGGAAGCAAATATACAAACCTACATAGTCTATAGAGCTGTGCAGACATACATGGGATAGGAAATTGAAACCTTTCATATACATATATACATATATACAGATGTGGCGTCGAAAATACAGTAGTCTTACAACACCCAAGCCACTTACACAAGATTTCAAACGTGTTCAGACCAGACATAAACATTTAGAAAGCACAAAAGTTCTAAGGACACAAAAATTGGGTAGATCTCAAAAGGGAACCTCCACGGGAGGCGTGATGGCTAGCTGACACCAAAAATCGCCAGGAAACATCTCAGGCCTGGTCACGTGCTTGCTCACCTACATACATACAAATAATACAGTGAGCTAGAGCCCAATGAATAATAACTAGGTAAAGGGTTTTAATGAATGATATCCAGCACAGAGTTAGAATTCAAAGTTTATATCAAATACGTATTCTTATCGGAAACAGAGTCTTAAGCATATTCAAATTGCAAATTAGAATTGAATTCAGATGCATGCTCATATTTATATTTAGATTTTGCATAAGATCATATGTGGTACACCCATTAACTATCATATCAACTTGGTACTGAGACCCACATGCATAGTCGGTACCGACGACCATAAAGGTCCATATCTTGCGCGCAAGTAGTCATGGTATTGTTACCCTCAGACGAGGGCCACGTAAATATAGGCCTCGGTATTGTTACCCCCGGACAAAGGCCACGTGAATATAGGCCACAGTATTGTTATCCCTGGGCAAGGGCCACGTGCATATTGGTGTAGACACCCCATTTTTGACCGACCTTAAGACTCAGACGTCATCAATTGAGCGCTTGGTGATTGTGCATTTTGTGTTCGTTTTGAGGTTTCAGAGTTTTTGGCTGAAAGCCTTGCCTCCGGGCCTTTGAACTCTTTGTGCTTTGGCTCGGTTTGTGGACCGAATCTTGTTTTCTCTTCTCGGAGGGAGGGAGAGGTCTTGTAGACCATCTATTTGTGGTCGTAGACCACTTTTTGTGGTCATAGACCACTTTTCCCGTTTGGAGACTAGTTTTCGATTTTTGGAGCCTTCGGCCGCGCGCCTTGTCTCAAGACCGCTTAACGTTCTCTGTTTGGTGTGGTTTTTAAACCACACCTTGTTGCCTCTACCTAGAGGAACACTGTGGTTCGGGAGACCACTTTGATGCCAGTAGACTAGTTTTCGAGGCTTTTGGCCCCGTGCTTTGCCTCTCGATCTCTCGTCTTGCATCCGTTTTGGTTTATTTTTGGTGCAAACCTTGTTTTCCTTGTTTGGAAGGTGGTACAAGGGTGGGAGACCAGTTTTTCCCCTTGGAGACCACTTTTCCTCCTGCCAGCTAGTTTTCTGGTTGGATAACTGGCTTTCTTGGTTTTTAGGCCACCTTTTTTGGTCGGCCACCATACCACCACTTTGCTTTCAGTGTATAGACTTCTCCCACCTATGGCCGACCAATTTTTGTTCTTGGAAACCATTTGAAGTGGTCGGCCGACCACTTTAAGTAGTTGGCCAACCACTTCAAGTGGTCGGCTGCTTTTTGGCACCTTTTTGGAGATATTTTCCTCCAGCTGGCACAACTGGAGGGCACTGAAGCCATCCTCCATACACGTGTATGGAGGGATGGCCTTGGGCCTTAACTTCCTTGAGAAGCTTTACATTTCGTTCTCTATAAGAGAGAACCACCTCCTCCCTCCTCTACGGTTAGAAAAATTGTCTTGAGAGTTATAGATACACTCTTGTATCTATCTTGCCCTTTACTTCATTTTTGTGCTTCAAAAGTGTAGTTTTGTCATACTTTTGTACACAAACACACACTCAAACACCATCCTTTTGTTGCTGAGGTGCTTAGGAGCTGGTTTTGGTGTTCTTGGGTTGGTTTGAGCTTAAAAAACCTGCTGGAGTTGCAGCCTTGAAGAGGGTCATCAAGGGTGAGTTTCTAACCCTTAAAACCCCCATTCTTGCTTAAGATTTTAGCCCAACTTGCATGCTGTTTTAAGCTTAACTCTTAACTGAAAAAACTTATGTTCTTGCATGCTTAAAAAGTTTGTTTAAGGTCACTTTTGTGTTTGGGGTTGTTTACCCCCTCTTAGGCCTTGTTTTGAGCCATCCCTCTAGGCTCTTGTTGTAACCTTTGCATGACCTTTCTACCATTGAAATCCAGAGGATTTTCAGTGGTGGAAAGGTGGTTTTGAGGTCCCTAATAGGAGAGGGTCATCCCCTCTCCTTGTGTTTTCAATACTTGCTTTCATATGCTTCATGTTTGAGCATGTTTGTTGAGCTTGTGTTAGCTTGTTATTAGCTTGTATTTGGGGTTATTTTGAGTTGGCATGCCACTGTTTTTGGTTGTCTTGATCACCCCATGCATGCATAATACACTTGTAGTGTAAATTTCATAAACTAGTCTTGTATGCTTTATGAAGTAGCATGTCTTTCTAGCTTATGTTGACTCCATTTCAGTAGGTTTTTGGTGTTTTTTTAGCATGCCATGACTTTGTTTTGGGTGGGTTTGGTTGGCCCTTGCATGCTCCATGCACTTGTAGTGCATTTCCATGATTTAGCCTAACGTGCATCATGCTTTAACATGTCATTCTAGCATGCTTTTGGCTTAACTTTAAGAAGCTTTTGTCCATGTTGTAACATGCTTAAGCTCTGATTTTGATTGTTTTGGCCATGCATGACTTGCTTTGTATAGCCATAGTACAATCTAGCTTGTTAGCTTTGTGCCTCAAGTCCACTAGCATGCGTTACTTGGACTATTTGAATGATTTGACATCATTTATTACGTGATTTCAATCCATGTTTTATGGCCATGCACTTGCATTTATCACTTATTCAATGCGTTGGAGGGTTTTCCCCTTTATGCCTTAACATGAATCATTGCGTATGCCTTCATGCCTTTGCTTGCGAGCTATATTTCAATGTATTTTTGGGGTTATTTTGCCATGATATAACTCTGATTTTTATTGGTTAAGTCATCCATGCTTGGTCATAATAGGTGTAGTGTAATCCATCTTATTTGCCTTGTATGCGTCATGCCTTATACCCTCCATGCTAGCACATTTTGGCTCCCTTTCATGCATGTTTTAGACTCATTTTAACGTGTTCTAGGACTATTTTGGGTTGCCTTTGCCATATCCTTCATGCTTTATATAGCTGTAGTGCAATTGGCCTTGCTAGCTTTGTGTTTTGTCAACTCATGCATGCTATCTTTGAGCTATTTAGATAATTTGGCATCATTTAATACTTTATTTCAGAGCATATAGGACTGCCATGCTCTTACTTCTTTCATGTTTTGAATGCCTTTAAGTGTTGTGCATTGTTGCCTTACTTATGGCCTAGCTTGTATGCTTGCATGCCTTGACCTTTGAGCCCCTAACTTAGCATGTTTAGGTCTTTGTTTTGACCTATTTAAGCTATGTCCTTGTTTGGTCCATGCATATTTGCCATGTATTACATGCCTCATTTGTAGTCCTCTTTACTAGCTTCATGCTTTAAGGACCTTTGCATGCCATGCTTGCTTTGTTTGAATGATTTGGCATCATTTCTTACCTTATTTCAGTGCATTTAGTGTTGTTACACTTCTACATTTGTCACTCCTTGAGCCTTCTTGAGGGTTGTGCTCTTAGGCTTACTTGGTGGGCCATTGCATGTGCATGCTTGTATATGTTTCATGTGCCTTAATTTTATCACCATTGGCCACTGATTTGGGCATGACTGAGGTCTACCCCCTTTTGGTTTAAGTCCATTTAGCATGTTTATTTACATGTTGTTCGCATGCTTATTGTTCATTGCATTAAGTATGCCATCTTACATTGCATTGTGTATGCCATGTGGTTATTTGCGTTGTGTATGCCAAGTTATCTCTTTGCATTGAGTTTGCATGTTCTAACATTGCTAAGTTGCCCTTGTAGCATTGCATTGCGCATGCATGCATTAGCATTGTTCGCATATCATTAGCTTTGTTAAGTTGATCATGTCACATTGGATTGAGTATGCTAAGTTGTTGTTTGCATTGAGCATACCATGTTGTTACATTGTTGTTTGGAATAGGCGTTAGTCCAAACACGGGAAACGAGGGACGTTTCATACTTGAAGTGATGAAACGTGCCTCAATTCTTGGTCGTCGACGCTCTTGATCATACATGATAGAGTTTTAGGCTTTATGTGTTTACTTGTGCATTCATTTTATATTGAATTGTGCAATTTGACTTCTCGGCCATCACGCATTGAAATGCGCGATTGGTGGCCCGAGGGTTGAGAACCGCACTCCCTTGAGTTCATAACATGATAGGGAGGGTGGTTGTGCACACATATCTTGCAAATACGTTACCATGCCCTTTCTTGCTCTCTGTTGCAGCAAACTGGAATTCAGCAGCAACAACTGGTCGGCCGACCAGTATTACTAGCTGGCCAACCACTTTTTCTGGTTTTCAGCACAGAAAGTGGTCGACAGGTGGTCTCCTTCCTCAACAACTGGTCGGCAGCCCTCCCACAGGTTCCCATGATGGAGTTTCAGCTTTTTGGAGCTTTGTGCAGTGTTTTGGAAACAATTACAAACAGAGGCAAATTGGGGCATCGCGACGGATTTCCGAACGAGGCGACCAAGCATGCATCCAGTCTTCTCCCTCTGAGAACCTCCTGTTTTACTGCTTTATTTAGCTTCTTTACTTAGCTAGATTAAGCATTCGTTTTTTACTTTAATAGTTAATGCGTTTAGCTATTTCAATTTGTTTTGTAATAATTAGTTAACTATGATTAGTTAATTAGTTTGTTTTGTAATAACTAGTTTAATTAGCTTAGATTAACTAGTTAGCTTTTTATTCGGTCCCTCCTGCAAGAGGGTGTATTGTTGTAATAAACGTGCGTGTGTGTGATGCATGTCTTCCAATCCCCATTTCTTTCTTCCTTTTACTTAACTACTTACGATAGTTTGTTTTAGGGCATATTTCGATTAGCATACCTTATGCTTGCATGCATGCATCCATTCATCTATATTGCATGCACCGGGCTCGGCGCATCATGCTAATTGCATTGTATTTCAATTCCAATTTGAGTACATATATCAAGTTGCATTTCACATGCCATTCTAGATAGCCGAGCCTATTTTAGTTGCATTTTCGCATGTGTTGCATTAACCATCTTAACATGAACTAGGATCATGCATGATTTCTAACTAGTTCTCTTTTTTTTGACTCGGAGTACACTGTGAGTGTTTACGCTTTAGCATACTGCATGTGTGCTATTGATTACCATGTTAGCATGCTTACCATGAGGCTAACTGCTTACTTGATATAACTGCCTAAATGCCCGTGGGTGAAGGTTGGATTTCTTGAATTGGAACAATTCATTGAATCCCGAATTTAGCCCACTTGCGAGTAGCAAACTTCAAACCATTTTCAAATGAATATGCAATGTTTTGTTCCAAATTAGGCGATCTAGTCTATACTTGTATGTTGTGCGCATCACGTAGTAAGATTAGCTAATTAACCGGAATAAGAGTACATGTGTATTCAAAATCAAAATATCATGCTTAGTAAAGACCGATCTTTTGATCGGGCGAGCGGGGGTGCTTATTGCATGACCTTCCCCTCTCGTACCCAAGTTCTCGAGCCGAGGCAACTTTGGTGATGACGGACACGTGGCCTTCGGCACGAGTCAGGGTTTCCTAAACTCCCCCCAAAATAAAATATTTAGGTGGCGACTCTGTATCTGGCAAAGCAGTCCATGTTTGGCACTTCTTTATTAAAATCAGTTTTCCAAAATGATTTGCCGGATTTGGACTCTTTGGTGATTTATCGATCTTACATCGCACATTGTGAGATTAGATTCAGAACCGTGACATGAGTCCAAACTGTAGTAGCTCAGAACAAAACAAGATTCACTCGCGCCATCTCGCGCGCGGATATCGGACAGTTTCCGGGAGCGCGTCTACAGTTGGCCACAGTATTGTTACCCCCGAACGAGGGCCATGTGCATATTGGCCACGGTATTGTTACCCCCGGGTGAGGGCCACGTGAACTAAGGATGCCACAAATACATTTTAGGAAAAATGGACATTCATTCATAATTCATAAAATAGCATTTCAGAAAACAGATCGTATTATATCAGTAAGAAAATACTTGTAATTAAACATAACTTTACAGAGTTATTATTCACAGTTAACAGATGGCTCCAAGTAAACAAGTAGAGTAGGCAACTCACTTTTCCTGAGGCGTGTGACCTACATAACATGACAGTGATATACATTAAAACACACGCTCGAATTGCACATAACACATGTTCTTGTCCTAAGTGTGTTTCTAGCCTTTATCCTCATTATAGTGTCTTAAACATGGCCTAGGAATGCCTAGGATGGATTGAGGATGCAGTAATGCACTTGAAAGCATTTTTCGAACTTTGCTGAAAACAGGTCTACGCTCGAGCGTGGATCTCCTCGCTCGAGCGGACTATAAACTTTGGAAAAAGTACTGGTTGCTTGTTTTTCACGCTCGACGGATGCTCGATCGTCGCTCGAGCGTAAGACTCAGACCCTCGCTCGAGCGTGACTTCTGTCGCTCGAGCGTGCTGCAAAACATATGAACTTTTGGATACATGCATTTCACGCTCGAGCGGGTATCATGTCACTCGAGTGGAAGTGCACGCATTCAGAGTGTTCGCTCGACCGTGAACTCCTACGCTCGAGCGTGGATTCAAATTCTGGAATTTCCAAATTTGATCTCCAAGTTTCAAACTCAAACCAAACACTCCAAAACTTATCCTCTTAGGCCAAAATTCTGGAAAACACTTAGAAACTCGCAAAACATCAAGCTTTAAAGATTATATCATGAAATCAAGGCCCCAAAAGATGGCATTTGGTCACAAATCCAACTTAAACTTCATGAATGAACTAAAACATGACATGCATGTATTTCCTTAAACTCAATCACCCCCAAAACATGATCAATTTAGACAAATTGGTAGTAAACATGGTGAGTCCTCAAAATATGATTGAAATGAACACATGCATGAAAAAATTCTTTGAAACCATGCTCAATTTGTAAAGAAAAGAACATGCATGCATGGTATGACTCAATTCTACTCCATTCTAATGCAATTCCTTCATGAATTCACCTAATTCACTTGAGGTCTTGTAAAGTCTACATCAATTACATAATTAAGAGTTTGATTCCTTACCTAGAGACTTGGATTCACAAAGGTTGAAGTTGGAACTTCCAAATTCTTTTCAATCTCACAACATTCCTAGCAAATCCTTTGTGTTGAGCTCAATTACTCCAAATTCTCCCTCTTTCACGTTTTCTACTAGGATAAGCTCAAAATGTATTGTGATGAAGGAAAAGAGATGAGTGAAAACTCAAATGGTGCCTTAAATAGACTTGGATAAAAATGTAATTAATTAAGGTTAAATAAGTGGACATTAATTTAATCCAATTTAATCATTCCAATTCGAATTTTAATTAAACTTGCCATAAAATCCTATTAATCCTAATTAACATATAAATTAAGTCAATTTCTGAATCGGATGCCGATAAGGCCTTCAATTCGCAAATCGAAACCAAAACATAAACAGATCTTTCTACGCTAAACAGATATAAACACAAAATGATGCAATGCACATATAATTAACTAGGATTTCTTCTTAATTACTTATTAAGCATAATTAATCATGGGTCCGGGTTGTTACAGGGATAAACTCCCTAAGAGCTTTATCTTTATCGAGACTGAGATCCTTCCTTGTTCTAGGACTCTTGTCCATTATCTGCTCATCTCAGATTCTGGCTTCTCCGCAAGGAACCTCAGCCTAGCTGAGATCACTTCGGCATCAAGACCAGGCCACATGGCACCTCGGCTGACACTTCGGTATCACCTCGGCCACGTGTTATCATTATCAAAATATGTCCCCACAACTACCCCCTAGGTTCTATTACATTGACAATCTGAGGTGATGAAACCTACATCACTAGTTCATTTACCACATCAGCAAAAAATCTGTTTCTTTCTTTCACGACCAATATTATTACTCGTCAGCTTCACGTACCCAATACCCAACTGTCAAACTTTGCCAATGACCAGTACCAAGAACCAAGTTATTTGAGTTTTCCATCTGAGATCGTTCCTCTAGCCGAGGTTTTTGGCTTTATTAACTCAAGAACTCCAAGAGTTTAATTTGTGCATGAGCTGTCACACACGGTTTTCTCAACAGCTTCCTCCACGTGTCACGCTCCTACTGTCTCGTACCATTCATGCGTCATTAAGTCACGTCGATCTACCCACGCCGCCTGACAGGCACCTCGTCCTAGGCATTCCATTATGGTTTGCCACCTTTTCAACTTTTACTCTCTCTCTGTCTCTTCACTTTTGAGAATTCAATTTGCCTTCGAATTTTCTCTTTCTAACGCTTCTCTCCCAATCCTTCATTTGCATGCTTCCAAGCTTTTGCGACTGCTCCAAGCATCTCTTTCGGCGAGTAATTCATCATTTGGTTCCGATTATTCACGCCGTCCGATTCCGGCGAGACTCATTCCGATGTCTTTTCTGTCAACTTCACTTGGTAAGTCCTCAATTTCTTCTTTTTGAGTTTTGCCATATATTTCACTCTGTATATGTTCATTTGTTTTTGTACTTTGTTTATAAGACATCCTCTGTTCTTGAATCTGCCTCACTCCTTGAACTTTCGTCATTGCATTTGCTTAGGATTTGTGTACATTGCTTTCACACACTCACACTGTGTTTGTAATTTTTCATGTTCTTGGACTGCCATTCGTATGACTAAGCACGTCCTTGGCACATTTGTACTGGTCACTTTTGAATGTTTGGCACTACTCTTGCCATATCTGTATTTCTACATTTTTGCTTTGTTCAATTCTTGAATTTTGCCTTCGATGCTTCTTGACTCTGAATCTTGCCATTATTCCTACTTTTCTTGTTTGTATTTCCAAATTTTTTCCCTCAGTTCTTATTTCTGCGTAGACCTAAAATTGGGTTTTGCTTAGAAACCAATTACTTAGGAAAAACTGAAACAAAACTCCCCTTAGATCTGAAAAAACCCTGCTCCATTGCTAGCTTAGGTTTTAGCCGAGGTATTCAAACCTATACTCATCACTTCTGTTGCCCAACTACTCTTGCCGAGATAATGGATATGTTCAAGTGAAGGGTAGACACCCAAAAAAACTCGAGTTCTTTAGGAGAGAATTTTTTATCCCTGCCGACATCCAGATTAGGTTAGCCGGATAGGAGGATTATATTATGCCAGATGGAGACTCCATGCCCTTTCCCGTTGTGGCCTTCATAGAATGTGGACTTCGGCTTCCCTTAGACATTCTCTTTAGGGAAGTCTTTCACTACTACAAACTCAACCCTATGCAGTTAGCCATTAATTCCTATAGAGTTATTAATGGTATAATTACTCTACCCCGCTGAGAAAATGCTAAGATAACCTTAGCCGACATTCAATACTATTATACCATGTGTGGCCTAAAGTCTGAAAAAGGCTATATTTATTACCTCAAGCCGAGATCCACAACCCATAAAATCATAGCCGACCTCCCAGACTCCAACAAGGGTGCTGGAGATGATTACCTAATCATTTTGGGTAACTGGGAGTTTGCTCCTGATGATGATCTCCATCTCTTCCTTCTGCGTCGATCGGTGTTTAAAAAGGATGAGGGTAAGAACTAAGTGTTAACTTCTCTACTTAAGACTTCACTACTTTATTGTCCTCTATCTGCTCTAATGTCTGCTTTCTGTTCTCTGCAGCTCTTCCTCAACCATCCAAAGACTTCCGCCAATCTTTCTTCCCTAGCAAAGACTTGAAAAATCCGCTAGGCCTACCTATTAATTAATGCAAAGCTCCTCTGCTACTCAATTACATCCCAACATATAGGTCGGCATTGCCCAACGTCCCTCGGAGAAATCTAACTCCACCATCTGCCTCAACCACTCCAATTACTTCTTCACCCAGGGCTGATCAAGCTTCCTTTTCTGATCTAGTCGAGTTGCCATCAATATCTGCCCCCAACTCATCCTGATATCATAACGCCGATGCTGATGCTGAGCTCCACCAAACGTCCCTGCCGGCAGAACCCGAAATCACAGACGACGAGATTCTGAAGAATCGACATTTGATCCAGCAAACCCACCAACAGCCTTGCCAACAATCCATTTTGGTACCAAAGTTACCCTCGTTGCTACGGTCGAAGACATGGGTCGCCAAACCGTTGTTGAGGATCTCCTGGCCGACTTGCCAGAAGTAGTCACCATCACTTCTTCTTCATCATCTCATTCCCAACCCAAACAAAAACCAAAAAGGGTAAAGAGGGCTAAAGCAAAGGCTGCTGTCACCCAAGTTAATACCGATGATACAATGCCAATCTCAAAATTGGCCGAGGTTGAAAAGAGTACTTCCAACGTGGAGAAGAGGCCTGCTGAGGACGAGCCAACCACACCTTGCGATTGAAGAAACCGAAATCCTAAGCAGCTGCAAACCCAAGTGCCTTTAAAGCCGATGATTCCTGGGCTCCTGCCATCACGATTAGGGACCAACCAATCAAGGCTGGTGACAATGTCATTGATAATATTGAGATCGGTGTTGCTCTTTCCACAGCCGTTCTTCTCCCAACTGATCTAAACTGTATGATCGAGATCTCGGGGTATGAAAACTTTATTTTAATGATGCAACATTCTGTTCTGGTAAGCCTTCAACTCTTGTCTTTTCTAGCCTTTTAGTTCAAGTTCTCATATTTCAAAATTTTACTAACTTGTTCATTCTTTTTCTTCTCAAGCAATCTAGCATGCTCATTCCTTTACAATGAAAGCTGAGGATTTGAAGAAGGAATTGGTCCACAAGACCAAGGAGGATGCTGGCTTCCTCACTTCCTTAAACAATGCCGAGGCCAAGATGAAAGTTTTGTTGGATCAGGCCAAGGCAGCCAAACGACCCCAAGACCAGGCCAAGGAAAAAGCAAAGACGGCGAAAACTGTGTCCGAGGTTCTCAAAGCCGAGGCCAAGGAGGCCGAAACAAAATCCGCCGAAGCCCAAGCAGAGCTCCGAAAAGCCTTGGCCACTAAAGAGGCCGAAATCAAAGCTGTCGACGAGAAGGCTTTCTCAGAGGGTCAGGCTGTCGTTCGTGACGCATACAAGCCCAGGTTACCCAGGCCTGTAACCGAGGCTTTCTCCTCGGCTAGACTGCAGCCCTAGACAAACTGTCCATACCTGCTGACTCTCCTTTTCGAGATACCAACCAACTCCCATTGTCATTTTTTCCAACTCTCAACAATTTCGTGGACGAAGACCTTGAGGCTGATGATGCTGATAAAGAAGAGGCTGCCATTGGGGCCAAGTCCCCTACTCTAAATGAGCAAGTCCTGGACTTGACTCATGATGAAGAAGAATAATTAGTTTCCAAGGGTACTTCTTCCAAACGAACAACCTCTGAAGCCAAGGTTCTGTTAGCCGAGAAAAGCTTGGAACAGAGCCTTCTGGAAATTGACGCCGAGATAGCAGTGGAGAAGGAAACCACATTGCCAATCGAGGTTGACACAACGCCAACAGCCGAGGTTGAGCAATCTGAGACCGATGCCCATGCCACCAACACTTAGAAGTTTCTTTTCTTTTACTCTGAACTTTTCTTCTTTCAGCTGTACCTTCATTTTGTTTGAACAATTCTAAGTTTCAATTTGGCCAATGTGCCTTCTTTTGTGTCCAAACAAGTTGCCTTTTTGCCAGGCCAAAGTGCCTTTTTAGCAATGAACAAGGTCCATTTTCTGAATGTAAGTCTTATATTTCCTTCTAAGTATTGAACGCTTCTCTCCATGTTTGTTTGTTGTTTTTCTTCTATGCATGCTTCTATACTTAGAATAGTTTTGCATTTCTTTAAAATATACTTTAACTGTACAATAACTTGGGGGTAAAACACCTCGGATATAAACCTTGACTGTTTGCCTCGGCCAATAATTGGAATACCTCAGCTAACACTTAAAAATATTAAAATATTTTTACAAGTGTTGTTCAGTCAAGCATTGTTTTTTTACCTTCATATGCTATCTTCTACTAAGACTTCACCTTTTACAAGCTTTAACAATCTGGTTGGTCACCTCGAGTAATATGCATCTTGAATACTTTATTCACAATTACCTTGGCGAACTTCAACTTGTAAATTTCTCTGAAATTTTAACAAGTGTTTAAGCCCATTTTAACTTGTAAATTTTTTCTGAAAATTCCAACAAATTACAAGCTCTTAAGTCTATTCATGCTCCCTGCCTCCTAATGTGAACCTAAGCTCCACTTAAGTTCACATTAAACATGGAGTCTATGGTCTCTCGCCGAAGTCAGATCGAAACAATGACTAGCCGAGGTGTTGCAACCTTGGTTCCTCTGTTAACCTAACTGGAATGAACTTAGTTCCGTTTTGAGTTTGACTCTACCGACATGGCAAGTCTAGGTTAATTCAACTTAATTCAACTCTATTATATGCAAGTATAATTCAATTCTGCTATATAAGTCTAAGTTATTCGTCATGCTTCATTCAGAAACATCGCCAACTTAGTTCAATTCTATTATATGCAAGTATAATTCAACTCTGTCATACAATAAGTCTAAGTTATTCGTCATGTTTCATTCAGTAACATCGCCAACTTAGTTCAACTCTATTATATGCAAGTATAATTCAACTCTGCTATATAATAAGTCTAAGTTATTCGTCGTGTTTCATTCAGAAACATCATCATAGGACTGGTCAGTCCTATCACACAAATTCAAAAATCGTAAAAATCAAACTAGCATGCTTTTATTACTTCGGTCAATAAAATAATGACATAAACTTTGAAAACTAAAGACTAATGATAAAAAAAAAACTTCAAGTTGCAAGTGTTCTAGGGTCTTGGCAATTCTTTGCCTTCAGTGTTTTTAAGTCGATATGCCCCATTGCCGGAAACTGAGATGACTCTATAAGGCCCCTCCCAGTTTGGGCCAAGTTTTCCCTCTCTGGGATCTTTCTTGTTGCCGACGACCTTTCTTAGGACGAGGTCCCCAACCTTAAACTCTCTTGGGTTGACCTTCTTATTGTAAGCCCTAGCAAGTTGTTGTTGGTATGCCCCCAGCTGAATTGCTGCTCTCTCTCTCTTTTCTCCTCCAACAGGTCCAAATCTTGGGCCAGGTATGCCTTATTAGTCCTATTCTCTACTCCCTAGGTTCTAATCCCTGGTATGCCAACTTTCAGTGGGATAACTGCTTCAGTGCCATAAGCCATAGCAAATGGCGATTCCCCTGTTGATCTTCTCGGCGTAGTCCGATATGCCAAGAGTACATTGGGCAACTCTTCCACCCATTTTCCCTTTGCTACTTCCAGCCTCTTTTTGGTCCCATCCAAGATAGTCTTATTGGACTCTTCTGCCTGACCATTGCTCTGAGGGAAACTTGGAGTGGACTAGTAGTTCTTGATTTTGTACTTTGCACAGAAGCTTTTGATTAGCTTACTATCAAACTGTGTACCATTGTCTGTTATTATTGCTCTTGGGATCCCAAACTTAGTAATGGTGTTCTTCCATATGAAGTTCTTCACATCTATATCTCGAATCTTCGCAAGGAGTTCAACTTCTACCCACTTTGTGAAATAATCAATTGCTACCAGCAGAAACTTCCTTTGCCCAGTTACTTGGGACAGTTGTCCAACTAGGTCCATGCCTCACTGGGCAAATAGCCAAGGGCTGGATACTGGATTTAAATCTGCTACGAGTTGATGTATCAAAGGTGCAAACCTTTAACACTTCTCACACTTTTTGACGTAGGTTCTTCTACATGTAGGGCCACCAGTAACCCTGAGTAATGGCTCTATGAGCACGTGATCTGCCCCCAGCATGGTTTCCACATACTCCTTCATGTATTTCATACAAGAAGTCTTCAACCTGGGAGGGATGCACACACCTCAAAAGGGGACCGGTAAAGGATCTCCTGTAGAGGTGGCCATCTGTTGTTAGGCTGAACCTGGCCAATTTCAACCTGATCTTATGTGCCTCATTTTGGTCGTCTAGTAGCTTGCCATCCCTAAGGAACATCACTATTGCATCCATCCAACTCGGTCCCATCTTCACACACATTGCTTCGTACTCTGTGATTAGTGGTTCCACACTTGGGCCAGACAAATAATCAACCATTATTGTCATTGCCTCTCTTGACTTCATTGCACTAGCCAGGTTAGCTAAGGCATCGGCGTGGCTGTTATCATCTCGGCTAACCTGTTGTAGTCGGTAATCTTGGAACAAGGCTAGCAGTCTAACAACTTCTTTGACATAGGCTATCATTCTTTCATCTCGGGCTGCATACTCGCCTATTGTCTGGTTCACAATAAGACTACCACCTCGTCGGCTTCCATTGCTGCTACTAACTTCAACCCATGCGATTAATGCCTCATATTCTGTATCATTATTTGAGGCCTTGAACCCCAAACGAATAGACTGCTCTAACATTCGCCCATCTAGCGATACTAACACTATTCATGGCCCCGCTCCTTGATGGTTTGAACTTCTATCAACGAATAGGCGAAAGGAGTCGCCAATGTAGATGTCGCAGGGCTTTGGTTTCTTATCTTCTTCTGCTCTGCTGTTATCGGGTTTTTCATTCCCAGCTGGGTTTCTTCTTGTTTCCCTGGACACCCTAAGCCGCGGCTCACCGGAGCCTGACGTGGAACGGCACCAGGTGTGAACTCGGCCACAAAGTCGGCCAGAACCTGGCCTTTAATTATCGTTCTGGACCTAAACTCTAAGTCATATTGGCCCAACACTACTGCCCATCTGGCTACCCTGCCTGTCAGATCTTCATGCTATAATAGGGACTTCAAAGGATGTTTAGTCAGTATCACGATCTTGTGGGCTTGGAAGTAGTGATTTAGTTTCTTCGAAGCCATTACCAGGGCTAATGTCAATTTTTCCAATGGTAAGTACCTGATCTCTGCACCTGCTAGGGTTTTACTCACATAGTATATTGCCCTTTGTTCTCCCTTTTCTTCTCTAATTACCACTGCACTCACTACGTGCTCTAAAACTGCCAAGTATAAGAGCAACTCTTCTCCAGGTACTGGATTTGACAGAACTAGAGCTGTAGTCAGGTACTTCTTCAAGTCTGCCAAGGCGACTTTGCACTCTTCCGTCCATAAAAAATCTGTGGCCTTCCTTAACAAGCTAAAAAATGGTTTACACTTATCTGAACTTCTGCTTATAAACTTGTTCAGGGCTGCGGCTCTTCCAGTCAACATTTGCACTTGTTTTGCCGATGTCAAGCTTTTCAAGTCAAAGATAGCCTTGATTTGCTCCGGGCTTGCTTCGATGCCCCTTCTGGTAACCAACTATCTCAGGAACTTACCAGACCCGACTCCAAATGTGCATTTTGAAGCATTGAGTTGGAGCCGATATGTCTTCCAGATGTTAAAAACTACCTTTAAGTCAGCCAGGTGATTCTCAGGTTCTTTGGTCTTAACGACCATGTCATCAATGTATACTTCTACTGATTTGTCAATCAGATGTCTGAACATCTTGGTTACCAATCTCTGGTAAGTTGCTCCTATATGTTTCAGCCCGAAAGACATAACTCTGTAGCGGTACAACCCTTTTGGGGTGATAAATGCAGTCTTTACCTCGTCAGGAGGGTACATTGCTATCTGGTGGTATCCCCTGTAAGCATCTAGGAAGCTCATCCTTCCATGCCCTAAAGTGGCATCTACCAATTGATCAATCTTGGGTAATGGGAAACTGTCTTTGGGATAACCCTTATTCAAGCTAGTGAAGTCTATGCAGACCCTCCACTTCTCATTCTTCTTTTTCACAACAATTGTGTTTAACAACCAAGTTGGGTAGTTTACCTCATGAATGGCTCTGGCCTCCAACAATTTGTCCTCTCCTCCCTCTACTGCCTCCATATGAACCAACGTCGGCCTCCTTGCCCGCTGAATGATAGGTTTAGCCGACCTGTCTACATTTAATCTATGGCATGTGACCTCGGGGTCAATGCCAGGCATCTCGTAGGGCGTCCAGGCAAACACTTTATGTTTGCTCAATGTTTCTAACTCCCTTTCCTCCTCCTCGGCCAAGCCTAAGCCGAGAAGGAAGAAGCGCTCTTCATTCCCTTGTTGGACTAGAATTTTCTTCAAGGCTTCCTCGCTTTTGTCGGCCAGCTCTTTGCCGACGTCATCTAGGACCTCCATGTCCTCATCTTCAATTTCTACTATTTCTGCCTCTCGTACGTTGCAAGTGGATTTCATTGCTGCCATGGGGCAATTTTTAGCTTGCACCTGATCTCCTTTGACCTTCTCAATTCCATGTTTCATTGGGAACCGCAATAGCTGGTGCAATGTTGAGGGAACAACCCTTATTGCATGCAATCATGGCCTCCCAAAAATAACATTGTATGGGAAGTGGATGTCAATTACTGTGAACTCTGTGCTTACTGTCTTGGTGCCTACCTACACCTCCAAATTTATTGCTCCTAGGGGCCATGTCAGCATTCCATTGAACCCAACAATCGGGCTGTTGGACTACTCCAAATCATCTCAGTGAAGGCCGAGTTCCTTGTAACGTCTGACATACATGATGTCACAAGAGCTTCCTTGGTCGATCAAAATGCGCCTCACCTTGCATTCTCCAATTTTAAGGATTACTACCAGAGCATCGTTGTGTGGATGATGTACTATGTCTAGGTTTGCTTCAATAAAGGATACCATTGGTCCTAGGCCTCTTTTGCTGGACCTGATACACATGCTATAAGTGCTTCACCCTTTGAGTCTCCCCACATACCTCGTTCTCATTGACCCTCGAGTGAATCACATTGATCACCCGAGGTCTATCTGTTTGCTGTTGTGGTGCTGGTAGAGGTGGTGCTACTGGTGCTAGGGCAGCCTTGCCTGCTCTTCTCTCGTTCTGGCCTCATTTACTAGGTCCCTTAAGTGACCTTGTCTGACCAGATCTTCCAAATGCGCCTTTAGAGCTCTACAACCCTGCGTCAGGTGTCCATCTTCGTTATGGTAGGCACAGTACTTCCCTAGACTTCTCTCCATAAATTCGCTAGGGATCCTCTTCGGCATTCTGTAATACGGCTGGTTCCTGATCCTTTCTAGAACTCTATAAACCGGGATCCGGAACACAGTAATGACTGCCTATACAGCCCTTAGTCCTATTTCTTGTCTATCAAATCCAGTATTACCTTGGCCTCTCTTCGGCGAACCATTTCCCTTTTCCTGCTTCGGTGCCTTTGCTCCCGGTGTATCCTCTTTTGCTCTGGCATATTTCTCGATCCTTGCCATGAGCTTCTCCATACTCTTTGGCAGAGTCTTTGCCAGTGAATTTCGAAGCATGCAATCATCTTCCAGGCCGTTCTTAAAAGACACGACTGCCAACTCTTGGTTACATCCTGGTATTCGGTTGAACACCTCATAATACCTTTTGGCATAAGCCCTAAGGCTTTCACCTTCGCCAATTTTCAAAGTCATCAGGGAGTCTACCCTCAACGGCTGCAACTTGTTTGTAACAAACCTGACCACAAACATCTCAGCCAGGCCCTCCGAACTTTTCACAGTTCCTTTCGACAACTTGTGAAACCAATTTGATGCGATTTTTCCAAAGGATGAAAGGAACACCTTGCAGAGCAACGGTTCGTTCCCGGTATACAGTGCCATTGAATTCAAATATAAGCCGATGAGAAATTTCGGATCGGACTTACCGTCATATATCTGGAACCTCGGCATATGGAATCTTTTTGGGGCCTCAAACTTATCCAACTCTACTGAGAACGGCGTTCTCAGCTTGACTGGAGATGTGACCTCGACATTCTGCTACTTCCTCTGGAGGTAGTTCCTCAAATTCTCCTTAGTCCGACCAAGAGCTCGGCTGTCAGCAGATTTTTGCCTTTTTGGTGCGCTACTCCTGGTGTCATTATGAGTCCTCTTGGACTTCTTTTCGTTCATCGTGTCAAAACAAAGTTCCTTCTCTTGAACATATCGATGTTCCTTGACATAAGTTCTTTTGGTACGAGGTGTCCTCTGAGACTCCCCTCTCATTGACTCTGCTCGCCCGGCATCCCGTGAAGGCCGATGTGAGTGTTCCTTCACCTTGTCATATTGAGGGACTGTTGGGATTGCTTTCTGCCCCCCTTTCTGGGCGTCGTTCTTGGCCACTGGAATCGGCGTATCCTTCAATGGAAACGGTGGTTGCATAACGTTGTTCTGCATCATGAAGTTGACAACCAATTGTAGGTCTGCCAACTTGTTTGTCATTCCCTTCATCTTGTCGTCCCTCTTCAGGTATCTATCTTTCTATACTTGGAGGTCACTTTCGTTGTAATACTCGTTTCGACTTGCTTTCTTCGGTGGGTCTCCCTCTTGGCTGACATCCTTCTCCCCGAGATTCTGATCTCGTGGTCCTTCATTAGGGTTTTTCTCTTCTATGTTAGGATCGGCATGTTTACCACTCCCACTAGGGATGTCATCCCCAATCTTCTCTTTCTGTCCATCGTTGGCCATCTATTCTCCTTACGTTCACACAGACGGCGCCAAGTTGTGGGTGTTGATTTTTGACTACATAACCAAACGGGGAATTCAGCTGGGGAGCACTGGTAGAATAGATTAAGCCCAAACAACCTACCACAGAAAGATAATAATCCGGCAATGGTTCGTCCACTTGAGGGTACTCCGACGCTCAAGTCAGTGATCAAATATCTCTCAAAGATAGCAAATTGTACTTAAACTCATAAGAAAGAACTTAATACTCTTAGTATCTCACCCATACCTCAGACCTACGGGGGTGCCCTGCTTTTATAGCCAGTCCTGACCTGATCCCTATAGAAGCCTCATTTCAATGAACTCAGGCTCAATGCTTATCCTGGACTCTCAGCTAGATAGGGATAAACTCCTTGAGAGCTTTATCTTTATCTAGGCTGAGATTCTCCCATGTTCTAGGACTCTTGTCCCTTATCCGCTCATCTCGGATTTCGGTTTCTCCGCAGGGAACCTCGGCCTAACTGAGATCACCTCAGCATCAGGACCAGGCCACATAACACATCGGCTGACACTTTGGTATCACTTCGGCCACATGCTGTCATTCTCAAAATATGTCCCCACACATAGCATGATCAAATTTTTCATGCCATTGCTTAGGTGCTTATTTTAATCCATAAAAAGATTTTATAAGCCGACAAACTTTCTTTTCTTGCCCTGGCACTACAACCCCTTCGGGTTGCTCCATATAGATTTCTTCATTTAGATCACCGTTTAAGAAAGCTGTCTTAACATCTATTTGATGTATTTCTGTAATAACCCTGACCCTGAGTAATGCTAATTGGTACTTAATTATGCCTAATAGTAATTAAGAGGGGATCTGGAATTAATTTGCATGTGTATTGTATGAATTATGTGTTTCTATCTGTTCCGTGTCGAAATATCTGTTCGTGTTTTAAACTTTAAATTGCGAATTGGAAGCCTTATCGGCACCCGATTCCGAAATTTATTAGTGTTTTAGACTAGTTAGATTTTATGTGATTTTATGGTGGGTTCCATTAAAATTCGATTCGGTGCGATTAAATTAGATTAAATAACATTAAATTATGAGTTCAATTATTTACAATAGTGCCATTGAAGCCCACTATCTAAGACAACCATGGAACTTAGTCTTAGAACATTGTTTTCTTCACCTTGTGAGACCAAACGGCTAGAGAGAGAGAGTGTGAGGGGAGCTTGGTTTCAACAAGGATTGCTAGAAGAAATTGTAGGAGAATTGCAAGATTGAGCTCACATACTTGAAATTGAGAACTTAAGGTAGAGATTTCATTTTCTAGAACTAGAATTTGAGTTCTTCTTGCATGTTCTTGGCTAATTTGGTGATTAAAGTTAGGAAGGGGTTTAACATGTTGAATTTAAGCTTAATTTATGCATGCATGCTCATATCATGCTATTTGAAGTTGTTTGGTATCAAATCTTCACATGCATGGCCATATTTTTACTAAGGTCCTTGAATTCATCAAAATTCTAAGGTTAACTTTGCTTTGGATCATGTTTTAGAGCTTTGAAATCCAATTTGGACTCATGCATGTTTGTTTAAACTTTGTTCTTGGTGATTTATTGAAATTGTGATCTAATTGTCTCACCCATGGGCATTGATTTTACAAATTGGTTTTTGAAACTTGTTGTACTATTAGTTTGAAATGTTTTTCTAGAAATTGAGCCCAAGAGGTTGAGTTTTGAATGGTTTAAAGTTGGATTTGAGCATTGGAGTTCAATTTGGAATTTCCAGATTTTGGACCCATGCTCGAGTGAGGAACTCCACGCTCGAGCGAACACTCTGCGATCATGCCTTCCGCTCGAGCGAGAAAAGTGACGCTCGAGCGTGAAATGCGTGCATCCAGTACTTTGCATGAGTTCGCAGTCCGCTCGAGCGAGGGAACCCACGCTCGAGCGAGGACTTGTGTCTCACGCTCGAGCGAGGGTCAAGCATCCATCGAGCGTAAATTTTGAGCATCCAGCATTTTTACTGTAGCACACAGTCCGCTTGAGCGACAGAATTCACGTTTGAGCGGAGACCCTTTGTCTGCATGTCCGCTCGAGCGTAGAAAGCCACGCTCGAGCAAGACCCCTATTTTCTAAAAATTTTGTAAAGGGTCTAAAATGCATTTTTGCATCCTCATTCCATCCTAGGCATTCCTAGGCCATGTTTAAGACTCTATAAGGGGAATTCAAGGGTGGAAACACACTTAGAACCAATGACAAAAGTTTTGTATAAGCTAGAACGTGTGTTTCATGTATATGTCTGTTATGTGTTATGTAGGTCACGTGCCGCACTCTGTTTGACCTTTTGGCTCCGCCTGTCTGTTTCAACGCCCACTGTGAGTAATAACTTAGTAAAAATATGTTCAACTGTACTTATTTTCTGTGTGACAAAATGAGATCTGTTTTCTGAAATGATATGTTATGTACAATGAATGATTGTCCAATTTCTGACATGTATCTGTGACATCCTTAGTACCATGTGAGATTTACAACCGTGACCCGGTATCGGAGGTTCCTTCGTGGAACTTTACGCTTCATGCGTTCTGTTGTGTTACGCCTTATGCGTCTGTTTGTGCACTAATGCCCGTGCCGGAGACCCGCCATGGGGGCTTAGCTGTCTTGTTACCCGGATCCGGAGGTTCCTTCGCGGGAGCTAAGGAGGTTATTCATAACCTTACGCATTGCGCGTTCTGTTTAGTTATGCTAATGGATGTATCACGTAAATGTAACCATGACTTGTGATTTCTGCCTATATATGATCTGATCAAGTATGAATTTGAAAAAGCTGAATTATGATTTCGATCTGATCAAGCATGATTTTGACACAATATGAATTGATTTTTGAAATCTGTATGGACTCATTCATTGAAACCCCTTTACTCTGTTTATTATTCACTGGGCTTTCGCTCACAGTTTACTATATATATGTAGGTGAGGCGGCATAGGACCCGGGCCAGAATTGATGGCCTTCTGTTTTGTTTTGGTCAGCCACCCGTTGCGCCTCCCGAGGAGGTTCCGCTTAAAGCCTAACGCCATGGCCATTTTTGCACTTCATGCTAGTCTGTGTGTCTGTTTTGTAACATCAGATCTTGGGCTTACATTTTGTAAATACTTTGTACATATTTGGTGTATCTGACTAGCATGTTTATATATATAAATAAGTTTTGGATTTCCCTGTCCCATATACGTCATCACAGCTCATTGGACCTTGTTATTTTGCATATTTGCTTCCGCAGCCCCCTTCTTATTTGTTAATCTGTTCAGAGGCCGTAGGTAATCCTCGGATTACTGGCCGGTTACGGTGCCGAACCTATAGAGGCGGGTTTGGGTCGTGACAATTTCTAAATTGTACAACGCTGCTATAGCAATAAGCATACGGATGGATGTTGTTCTTGTCACAGGGGAATATGTGTCAAAATAGTCCAGACCTTCTTTTTGTCTGTAACCTTTTACCACAAGTCTTGCTTTATACTTGTCTATTGAACCATCTGCTTTTATTTTTCTCTTGAATATCTACTTATGTCCCAAAGGTTTAGAACCAGGTAAAAGATCCACCAATTCCCAAGTATGATTTTGCGTAATGGATTCAATTTCATTATTAACAGCCTCTTTCCACAAAGGTGCTTCAGGACCTGTCATTGCTTCATTTAAGCTTTGAGGTTCATTTTCTAACAGGTATGTCAGAAAATCTGGACCAAAGGATTTTGATGTTCTAGCTCTCTTACTTCGTCTTCGTTTATCATCAGTTAAATCCTGTTGGTCGAGACCATTACTAGTCTTTTGTGTTTGATTGTCATTAGTCTCTTGACTTTGTGTACAATCATAAGTTCTTTTCTGTGAACTTAATTCTTGTTATTTCTTGTAAAGAAAATCATGTTCAAAAAATACAGCATTCCTTGACTCTATAATAGTATTCACATTTATATCAGGTATTTCTGATTTATAAGTCAAAAATCGATATGCATTACTATTTTGAGCATAACCAATAAACACACAATCCACTGTTTTTGGTCCTATCTTAGTCTTTTTAGGAACAGGAAATGCTACTTTTGCCAAACACCCCCTACACTTTTAAGTATTTGTAGGAAGGTGACCGACTTTTCCACAATTCATAAGAAGTGCTGTTAGTTTTCTTGTGAGGTATTCTGTTAAGAACATAATTAACAGACAATATTGCTTCCGCCTCACAAGTTCTGCGGTAAGCCTGAACTTAGTAACATGACATTCATCATTTCTTTAAGGGTTCTATTCTTCCTTTCAGCAATTCCATTTTGTTGTGGAGAATAGGGTGTTGTAGTTTGGTGAATAATGTGAATAATGCCATGTTGTACACAAAATTCATTTAATGGTGCATCATATTCATCACCCCTATCACTTCTAACCATTTTAATGGTTTTACCAAGTTGATTTTCAATTTTAGTTTTGTAGAGTTTAAATATTTCTAAGACTTCATCTTTATTTCTAAGTAAGTATATATAACAATATCTTGTGCAATCATCGATAAATGTTATGGAATATTTCTTGCCTCCTTTAGTTTGAACAAATTTAAGATCATACACATCAGTATGAATTAATTCTAGAGGTTCAGTTTTTCTTTCAATCGATTTAAATGGAGCCTTAGTTAGTTTCGCTTCTACACGAATCTCACATTTGTGATTAGGATTAATTTCAAACTTTGGAATATAATCCAAAACAATTAATCTACGCAAAGTATCAAAATTTACATGTCCTAATCTACCATGCCATAAATTCGACTAAAAAATATAAGTAAAAGATGTGTTATTCTTATTAATAGCCAGTTTTGGTACAACTGTCATTACATTCAACTTGAAGAGACCATCACTCATCTATCCCTTACCAACATACATACCACTCTTTGTTAATACAAATTTATCAGACTCAAATACAAGCCTAAAACCATTTTTACTTAACAAAGAACCAGAAACTAAATTCTTTCGGATGTCTGGTACATGCAGTACGTTGTTGAGGGTAAGTTCCTTCCCTGATGTCATCTTCAAGATCACCTTTCATTCTCCAGCTACAGTAGAAGTAGAAGAATTTTTCATGAAAAGTTGTTCACCATTTGCAGCCTCATTGTAAGTAGTGAACATCTTTTTGTCCACACAAATGTGACGAATTGCCCCAATGTCAACCCACTATTCCTTGGGATTTCCAACCAAATTAGCCTCAAACACCACAATAAAGAGATTAATGTCATTTACCTCATCAGAGATGTAATCTAATTCTGTCACATTGGCTTGATTGGTAGTCTTCTTGCTTGTACTTCCGCGATCCTCCTTAGGGCGGCGGCAATTAGAGGCTCGATGTTCGGTCTTGCCACAATAATAGCATTTACCTTTGAACTTCTTATTGCCATTGTTGTCGCCTTATTTAGAACCATCTTCAGCAAACTTCCTCTTTTTGTTATGTGGTTTGTGCACTTGTTCAACCACATTAGCCTTGGACTCAATGGGATTTTTACCATTCCTCTTTTCAGCCTTCCAGTTATCTTCCTTAATTCTCAATCTTACAATAAGTTCATCTATGGTCATCTTTTTGCGTTTATGTTTTAAATAATTTTTGAAATCTTTCCAAGCAGGTGGTAACTTTTCCACTAAAGCAGCGACTTAGAAAGACTCACTAAGAGACATACCTTCATAATGAATATCAGGCAAAATTAATTGAAGATTGAACTTGAGAAATTACCGTTTGGGAGTCTACCATGACGAAGTCCAGAAATTTACCGACAACAAATTTATTTGTGCTGGCATCCTCTATCTTGTATTTTTTCTCCAAAGAATCCCACAATTCTTTTGTTGTTTTCAGAGGTTGTAAACATTATACAGCATGTTGTCAAGGCCATTGAGGATGTAGTTTCTGCACAGAAAATCAGAATGTTTCCAAACGTCTATGCAACAACTTGCCGATCACTTTCATCCTCTCTAAGTACTGGAGCTTCTTCATGGAGAAATCATGCCAAATTTAGAGTTATAAAATAGAACAACATTTTTTGCTATCATCTCTTAAACTCAGTGCCATTAAATTTTTCCAGTTTTTCTCCATGATTTATTGGAACTTGAACATGGTTCTGGATAGGGACCGGAGTCGCTGTAACGATCGAATTTGGAGTACTACTTTCAGCAGTCATAATATCTTATTACAAAAAATCAGAAAAAACCAAAACCAAATTAATTTCCTAGTTACTAAAACCAGAAAATAAATTATAACACAAAATAATTTTACTTTTCTTGTTACTAAAACTAGAAAAATAAAATACCACAATAATTTTCTGTAACACAAATTAATATTTTGTAATTGTTAATGACACCAGTATATTACTACTAGTTGTCAAAGAAAATAAACAGTATATTACTACTATTTTTATTTTCCAACCAGAATATTACTTTGTGAAAGCATAGAAAAATAAATACAATGAAGACGCCAAAAAAGAATCTGTCTTAAGATTGTTGGACAATCTTCACTGTATTTAAAAAATAAATTTTGTTTGTATACTTAACAACAAACGGAATACAGAAGAAATAAAGGAAATGAGAGAGATTGTTTGATTACAAAAATCAAACCACTAAATAAAAATAAATAAATTAAAAAACAGATTTTTATTTTGTTACAAAAACAAAATCAAAATCTGATATAAATAAATAATCAAATAGAAAATAAATTAATAACTTACTTTATTAATTTCTCAAACAAAGTTTTGATCAAGTTCAGTGTTTAACACTGTGTCCTTAAAACAGATTCGTTCACTTCACAGTGCTTTCAGATTGTGGACGTCTATCTTCCAAGACAAAATGATCAACAGTGAATAGTAGCAGCAGTACACACTATTCACACAACAAACACACTAAGGGTGTGTTTGGTAACGTTTACGTTTTCAGTTTATATTTACAAAAATTTTATAAACTGATTTTTGTTTATATTTTGTTTATTTTTAGAAAAACATAAACTACAAACGCGTTTGGTAATTGAAAAAATGTTTAAAAAAATTAAAAATATAAAAAAGAGTGAGAAATGGCAAGTGGCGGCGGAATACGGTGGTGAAAGTGGTGACGGTGGGTGGTGGGTAACTGGTGGTGGATGGTGGCGAGTGGTGGCGGTGGGTGGTGGTGGTGGATGGATGGGTGAGGATGATAGGTGTGGGTGGTAGCGAGTGGGTGGTGGTGGGCGGGGCGACGGGTGGTAGGTGGTGGTGGCATGGTGGTGGCAGATAGCGAGTGGTGGCGGGTGGGGTGGTGACGGTAGCGGGTGGTGGGTGATGGGTTTGGTGGAGACGGTGGGGGTGGTGGGTGGTAGCATGGGTGGGGGTGGTGGTGGTGGCGGATGGCTGGTGGTAGGAGGTGGGTGGTGATGGTGGGTGGGTGAGTGACAGTGGCGGGTCGTGGATGGTAGCGAGTGGGTGGTGGTGGCAGGTGGGTGGGTAGCGAATGACGGTGGCAGGTGGGAGTGGGGTGGTGAGTGGGTGGTGGCGGGTAAGTGGCGGGTGGTGGTGGTGGTGGTGGGTGTGTGCGTGACGGTGGCGAGTGATAGGTGGTAGCGAGTGGGTGACAGGTGAGTGGTGGGTGGTGGGTGATGGTGGCAGGTGGGTTGGTAGGTGAGTGGTGGGTGGTGGGTGATGGTGGTGGTGGCGGGGTGGTGGGTGTGGTGGCGGTGGTTGGTGGTGGCTGGTGGTGGCAGGTGGTGGATGGTGGTGGCAGGTGGGTAGTGAGTGGTGGTGGCAAGTAGGTGGCGGTGGTGTGGCGGCGGCAGTAGATGGTAGTGGCGGGTGGTGGGTGGATGGCAGGTGGGTGGTAGGTGGTGGTGGTGGCGAATGGGTGGCAGGTGGGTGGTAGTGAGTAGTGGTGGCAGGTGGGTGGTGAGTGGTGGTGGGGGGTGGTGGCGGAAGACGGTGGTGGAAAATGGTGGTGGGTTGTAGCTAGTGTTGGGTGGTAAAAAAAAAAAAAACTCAAAACTGAAACACATTTTTTGTGTTTTCATTTTTTAGCCAAATTTATAAACTGAGACCACTGATTTATAAATCAAAAATTTTACCAAACAAGTTTTTATTTGAGTTTTTTAAATTTTTTTAATTATAAACAGAAAACTGAAAACGTAAGTATTACCAAATGACACCTAAGCGTTTACACTCTTTCTCACAAGAAAAATAATGCAGAGAGAGCAGGCAGAATTTGGGATGAAAATTGGAGTGAAAAAACCAAGTGAGGGCCTGCCTATTTATAGATGCAGTGGTACCTTTTTAGTTTGAATTAAACAGGTAGCATACCTATTTGAACACCTGTTCAGTTTGAATGAACAGATACAAATCTGTTGGGTTTAAATTTCGAACAGATAAAAATCGCATTGAACAGATTTGAAAATTCAGAAGAAGTGAAAAACAAATTTGAATTTTTCCCATCAAAATTTGAATTTAAAACTTTGGACAGATTTTATTTTACTAAAAAAATAAATTAAATTCAAATGTTTTTTGCCCAAAAAAGTAAGTATTGGGCCGGACAAGCCCAACCCAACCTCACACCACGCACCCAGGCCCAGCCCAGCCCGACCAGACGAACGGCGGTAGTGGCACGCGCTTGTGTGTTTATTTTTGGGTACAATGGATTTAGCCCAATTTGCCCAAGTTACAAACTAATGCCTTATAAACCCACATAAATTTGCCTACCAAGCCAATGTGGGACAAACTTTAAACCAAACCTTTAGGAAATTTTACCAAAAATACTATTTTCATGGAGCTCTTTTTGACTTCAATTTTTCATTCACTCAATAATGGTTTTGAGCAATCAAATATACTACGTGAATCACAACGCAGCATAGAACGCGTTACCACTTAGATCCGCCAACTTTGACGCATGAATCCAACCTAAAAAATAGACCAAAGTTGAGAAAAAATCTGTTTTTCCAAAACTTCCAAAACCCATTTCTAACATATAAAACTTAAAAACTATCTATGGGAGTATAAGAATTAGCTGACGAATGCTAATTGAAGCAAGCTTTCTATGTGAATTTCCACTTATATAAAGTAGTAGATACAACCATTTCATAGATAATCTCCACTAATATAAGCATTGAGTAAATTTTATTTTACCTTCACATCATCTAAAAAAATTAATTACGTTCTTATCTTTTTAATTATATCAATTTTACACAAACTATACTGATTTAGATCAATGTGACCCATGTCATCTATATAATCAAACAACTTCATTTAATCCTCAAACCATCCCTCTATTTAGAGGTTTAATTGATTCTGAGAGATAATTTGGAACAAAAATGAAGGATTTGGAGGATAGATCAGCATAGTCCACCTCATTGTAGATGGCAAACGACGGCAGAGGTCACATTTGTCCGAATCAAAATAATTTGGGAGTAAAATGAAATTTACTCTATAAGCATTTGATATTGCTAGACTTTAATAGTTATAGAAGACAAAGGTGACTCCATTGCTATAACTTGATTCTCCAAGTAGCCTCAACTCTCTCAATAACCACCACCTCTCTTATCCATATGAACAATCTTGATATAATTACAATATTCATCCATGGGTTGGATCTAAAAAAGAGAGTAGCTTTACAACTGAGGCATAATTTTCTAGCAAAAAAATTTAAAAAATATTCAAGAACTTCAAATGCAATACTGAATTACTCTATTATTCTCTTGAAAATATAATTCAACAGTACACAATAGTTGAAATGTTACATCTACATAAGAAATTTTAAAATTCTATACCATGAGGCTGGAACTTTCAAATCCTATTCATCAAATTGGATTTGATATTGTCAACCCAATCTGCTAAGAAACAACCAGTTTAAAGTATACACATTCAACGTAACCAATGATGATGACGATGATGATACAAATCAAGGAATGCTAGAGTTACAAACAATAGTAGATCTTGCCAATCCTCATCTTATCCTTCACTACTTCAGTCCGCACATCTCAGAAGAGCGTCTAATGAGAACCAAAAATCCAGTGCCCAGGCGTGCTTCGCATTCAAAATGGAAGAAAAGCTCGCCAAAGCATATCAATGAACATTAACAAAAAAACAGATGTTCAAAGCAGAGTCAGTATTTGTCTACTCTGATCTCCGCCGATCTTTGTGATTGTTGTACAGAGGTAAAATTGAACGGGGGCCATGTTTCCTTCCATAACATCGCCAGTAAAGAACCAACAACGCGATGATAACACCAATGGGAATAGCCCACCTGTCTCAACATGGAAATTCAAAGGAAATGAGAAGAAGCAAAAATGCTCATCGGTATTAAATTCAATACGGCTACCACCTAAGAAACATGGACACTTCTACGTAGGAATCGTGTTGTGCTGGACACTGACACTGTGGACACTCTTAAAAACCTATCTGAATTAAAATTTTAAATTCATAATATCAGACACTTTGGCAATACTCTTGAACCCTCCGAATGTGCCTTATATGATGAATCTCTTCATAGTAACATTGTTCTGCATTATTTGAAATGTAACTTTGTGGACACCAAATAAGTTTGCAACAATTATAAGATAAATACATCATGTCTATTCTAATGTTCTGCAATGGTTTTGCATTCTAAAGAATGCAATTGTTAGATGAATGATATATTGATATTTATGCCATGAATTTTTTTTTTAAAATTTTAATTAGTGTTATGTTGCTTTTTTTCATTACCTTTGAATAAACTATTCATATATTTGACATATAATAAGTTTATAAAATTATAAATTTCTAACGTGTCCCAAGCGAAATGTGTCTGGCCTTCTTTGAAAATTGCTGCCTCATCGTGTCGCATGTCTGTGCCTACTTAGGTTACCACAACTAACTCCAAGGATTTATGACATTTTTTTTCCTATCATTTGCTTTTATTCCCTTCAAAATTCAGTGTAAGCAAATGAGTTATTGTCAAATCTTTTGAATTAGAAAGATCGTTTTGGTTAGAAGTTCAAAATAATTGATGCTAAGCATTGAAAATCAGCAGGGATTACAACTTGTCGTTAAAATAATTGAGATGTTAACCATTGAAAATAAGCAGGGTTCACAACTCGTGGTTAAAATAATTGATGCTAAGGATTGAAAATAAGCAGAATTCACAACTTGTCAAGCACCACTCTCATGACAAAGGAACTCATACTTCTCACGACTGTTAAATTATTGGGAAAATGAAATATTTATTTCCTTGTAAATATGTTTTAATGCAGTTTTGGCAGAACCATAACCTAGAAAACCGCAACTCCAAGCACAAAACTCCATTCTGTAGTTGATGCGTACAAACATGATAAAAAGCAGTTACACATCTTTCAAGTTGCTTTCAGGCAAAGATAATCTTAGAATCAAGCGAAGCAAATAATGAAGTTGTTACCTGTCTAAATCAAGGATAGGGCTGTAAACAAGGGCCTCCCAAGTTGCTACAATAAAATGCCAAACCGGATTGTAATAAAGAGATTCTGCTGACCAAAACATCCTCGTGTACGTCTCTAAGAAGATGAAGAGTATCCATGCCCCGATCTCAATCAAAATAAACTTTATCAGAAAACGACCCACCACTACCATGACAAGAGAGAAGGCTACCAACCAATTAAAGAGCCTGTGGTTGTATTCCTTAATAAATAGAGATTTTGACTTCCCCATCATCTGCAGATTTACATAGTATATACTAAGCACAGATCAAATGGAGACTAAAAAAACTAAACAAGAAAATAAGGACCATTTGGATACCAAATGAAGATGAACTATGTCAATATAATCTGCTTTTACAAAGATAATAAAGTAATTCTTCTGTTTTCTTACAATTTGAAACACGTTGGGCACTTACAGGATTGCTCTAAAATAAATTTAAATGAATAATGCCATTCTTTTGATTTCTATCATTTCACGTTTTGAGACACTTACATTTCATTGTGAGGTCCATCTTTGAATAAATCAATCTAAAAGGTTGAGGTTGTCATTCATGTGCTGATTAAATATCATAAACTGGTTTCATACCCATGTGGGCTTCCAAAAATCCCTCACTCTGGTTTGGCTACAGCTTAAGAGCTGCTTTTTAGCAAAATAGTCAAAATTAAAAAGTCTGTTTTAGCTAAAAAAGCTAAAGAAGCCAACTTCCCACTAACAAATCAGCATTTTTAGATTCTAAATACGCAAAAAAAACAATTGAATGGAATCAAATTCAACTACCAACCACATGCACAATTGAAGAAAACTAAAAACGAAAAAAGAATGTGCAAAATTTGCCAACCTTCATCATCTTACGCTCATAACTGATTTTAGAAGGTCCAACACACTCCCTCTCAAAACTTTGGTTGCAATGGAGGAAACCTGCATTAAATTTTGCCATTGAAGGAAGTCTGAGTACTTGAAGTTGATCCATCTTGTCCTCACATTTGGTATACAATGTCTCACACAACTTTGAAGATTTATATTCATTTGCCAAAATAAAGTTCTTATACACCTGCAGAGAATTTCCAGTTAAAAAGAGTGAACATGAATCTACACTTCGGAAAACATTAAATCCCAAACAAGGAGGGATAGTGCCTACAGAAGAATATGACACAGCAAGGACACATTGCTTAAGAACAGGGCAAAAGAAAAAGACCAACTATTCACACTACAAAGAAACTGACAAGCAGCTTTCCAGACTACCCTTCCCCTGTCCACCCAACTTCCAAAGCACCTTAGAGAGAGTTTATTAAATAGGGAAATTAAAAAAAAAAAAACCCATAATATTTAAAGATGAAATGACCATAAGATCGAACAACATTCACTACACTTTCCCAGGAAATATTCCACTTTTTCAATGCAACAGCATTTCAGATGGCCTAATGCTATTCAGCCATTCAAATTATTTAAACATATTGGTTTTTGAGAGTCGCATGCTCACTAGTTATACTATGAAAATGGTCAATTTACAGACATGTTCATTTAGTCGACCAACCAAATCATTGACTTTGCAAAGCCTATTTTAACAAATCTTAGTTCTAGGTTTTGAGTATAATTTGTACCTTATCAATTTCTTCATCCAGTTTTTCAACTGATTTCTTCGCATGGTGCCGTCCAAAATGTTGCTCATCAAAAACTTTCATTGTTTCTTCTCTAAAACCTTCATGAGATCTTTGTAGAGACTCCTCCGAGAGGGGTAAACTTAATTTAGCCATCCTATCACTGTATAGTTTCATACATCGCTCCAGAACACCCTTATTGAAAACTTCCACAAGAGAGCCCGTTGATGGAATCTCCCCTTTATTCAAGGCTTCAAGAATCTGAAATAAAACATGCTTCATTTAAGAGAGAGCGCAGAGGACAAAAATATTTCTCAACCTATTTTACTTTCTGTTGGTCATTCCCTTCGTCACCAGGAAGGTTCTAAAATCAAGATAACAAGGACAATTTCATTAAATCTCAGCTATCATCATAGCCACTAAGGCATCTCATTCTTTTTTTTTTTCCCCTTATTACTATTTGTATAGTAGTTAAAAATGACAACCAATGGAAAATTTTAACACTGATAAGAATACACTGGCAACATTACAACAGCAATAATTATATAAGAGATTGTTATCCTTTGCAATGCAATAATCTTGCTCAACAGCCACAATAATTTTATAATTCACTTGTTTTTCTTCTATTTTCTATCTTCCTTGGAAAGGGAAATTGACACTATATCATGAGTTCCCAACCAGAGTGATTGCCAGTCGAGCTTCATGACACTTAAGATATGAGTAGAGGTCATGTGACCTGCCCAGAATTAGTGTCTTGGGTTGCCTTGAGGAGGATTTGGACATCATAAGGTACAAGTTTGGGCAAAGAATTATTGACCTGATCACTCAATGGTGAACTTGGGGTCTGAAATAAGTATGATCTCACCCAAAGACAGTTGTATTAATACATCATCATTATTATTTGGTTAAAAAAAATTACACATTTTTCAAGCATGAAGTATTTTTCAAGTGGTGACTAGTGAATATATAATTTTATCTAGGATGATACCCTCAACAGAGTGGGGCTTAGGCTTGCTTATTTTCATTAAAGTTGGGATTAGGCTGGCTGTTTTAGGACCAAGGTTGAGCCGGACGAGGATTGGACTAGCATAGTGTTAATGACTACATTGTTGGCCCAGCAGGAACCACGCCAGCTAGCCCAATGCTCAGCCCTAAGATCAAGCCTAACAAAGGTGAGATAACATAATGAACAGCCTCAGAAATTCATTGATTCTAAAAATAACTCAGATGGTCTAAAATCCAAAATCATAGAGGATTACAGAAAGTCACCTGTTCCAAAAAAGATACAAACTCCTTCCCATTTAAAGGTTTACCCTGCACAATCTTCGGACGGATAATAGAAGAAACAAGTCCTTTCAGCTGATCTCTTCTCTTAACGTAAGTTGGGTCAAGCTCACCATCTTTCATGTCGCAAAGCTTTGTCCGTTGGAGATGAGGCTGTTTGCAAGATCAAACTGATTCTCAAATGCAAAGTGATTAAGGGAATGCATTTGCAAATGAAAGAAAAAAAACTAGATTCTCAAGGCAATTTATCCAAAAAAGAGGTACACAATAAATTACATTACAACCCTTTACAATATTACTAATATCATTATTACTGTGCTGGTAAGATAGCCCAGCATCTATTCTGTCCACATCATTATACGGTTAATCTAGACGAAATATGGTGGGGGCCTATGAAAACAATGGATACAACTTACAAGTGATTATCACGTGATCAATTCACTGTTCTTCAAAGCTCTAGTAAAGAGCATTGAAAGGAACTCCATTTCTCATTTTTATAGATCTTGAATCTCAGCTAATACTTGTAAGACTTTTTTTTCCCCAAGTTAGGCCATTTTTTTAACATTCATCTAGCAAAACTGAAACTATATCTTCACTTCCAAAAATAAAATGTAGTAACAAATCAGAATTTTAAATATGGCATCCTAATTTAATTTTCCTATATTAAGGCATTTTTAGCATACATCATCTCAGCGCTTTTATAGTAATGAAATTATCTATTCAATAGGAAAAACAACTCACATTTGGATCCAAACAACACAAAGTCATTACAAAACCAGGTCTCCAAGAAAGTCCACAAAAAAGTTGTAGTATTTTTCCTTGCATGTCATCTTCTTTAAATAAAGCTTTATTTTTTACTAAAACAGCCTCATGCATGAAGATCATGAGTAGAGCAGCTCAAAATCATTATTATGTACGATCATTCTACCTACAACTAGCAATGTGCCATAATATGTACGATCTTGGCACTAAAAGCATTTATAAATATCCATCTAACTTAAGAACATGTTATGAAAACATCCTAGGAAACTTCTAATGATAAAAGGAATTAGAAGTTTCCTAGGATGTTTTCTTACTTTGTCAAACTTGTTTCATTGGCATCTTGTATAAAAGGCATTTTCAGCACATATCCCATACACATCACACAACATATTTGTTAAGAGTCCATATAAAATAGCTAGGCATTTGCTTCACTAGATTTCATTGCCTAGGAAGGCTATGAGAGACTCTCCATTATTCAGCCTTCAACTATTTCCTAGCTAACTACCATAGTTAACAATAATAAAAGGGGAAGAATCATTAAGCAATGAGGCAAACCCATACTTGCGGTAAGCTAAAAGCTGTACTGTTATCACCCATGATAGCCAAAGAGTCCCTGATCTTGTTAACCTGGTAAGATTAGATTACCCAATGAAAAAAGAAGGTTAATTTTAATTTTATCATAAAGTTTCATTGATAAATAAAATTTGGAACAGAAAGATACCTGGTCAATATTTTTGTCCCCTGAGGTCACAATAAGCACGCACAATTAACTTTTGCTCTATAATTTATCATCATAAGTAGAACTCATATTGTACATAGATATGGATAGATGAAAAACTAACCATCAAAATTAGGAACTTGTTGAAGAGCTTCATCCACCATTTCTTTCACAGATTTCCCTTCTGTAAAAATGACAAAACAGTGTTAATTCATCTGGATTGCAAGAGATTGGAAATGAGTGCACAAAAAGAGGTGTGCCTTGCCTGATGCATCTTACACCTCAAAATAATTATGTAGTATTCTGTCTATAAGTTGAAAGAGGACAAATTGGACTGATAGGAATTGAATATTGCATATTTTAGCCATTTAAGATACATTTGTTTAAGTATTAAGTCATTGTTACTTGGTTTATTAACTCCATTCATGTTTTTCCAGGTAGTTCAAGCTCTTCTGGTGGACTAACAATTCAAATGAAGTTTTCCAGAAGCTTGAAGAGCCTTGGACGGATGGAGTTTCAATAGGGTTACAAGAAAGAAGAAAAAAATCAAATTGCAACATTTTTCTGCCCAGATAGATTTGGTGCTTGTTCAGCATGTGCTAAAATAGCACATGCTATTTTAGCACATTATCCTATTTAGGTCACAATCATCTTATTTGAGTCACATCACCTCTCTACCACATCACTTCAAATCTAACCCATATTTCACGTTTTTTCGTAAAAATTCAAAAAGTAAACTAATCTAGCACTTCCCAAACAACCCCTTGATTTCTGCCCAAGCAATTATAGCAAACAGAAAAACAACTCACAACACTTTTCTACCCAGGCGAATCTGCGTGCCAGAAGCTGCGGAAGTCTAATTTTTAAAGGCTTTTTAGGCAATCCAATCCTTTTTCAACCCTAATTAGGTAAGGAAGGAAAATAAAGGGCAACTTAGCTATGAAAAGAGGGTTTCACATACTTGAAAAACACAGCTCTAGAACGAAGAGAAGAGATTCCAAGAGCTTCAAACCTATTGCAATGGAGATTGTGGATTCTTCTTCTATCATGAACGGCTAGGCACTCCACTTGGCGTTTAGATGAAACCCTAGCCAAGTAACCCTGATTATTGTATTTAGTTTTGGGTTTGATGATTAATAATACAAAGATTGTATTAATTTTGAGGCAATAATTTTATATTATGGTTGATGTATTTGAAACTTGTAGTTTTGAATACATGATTATACAATGGTTTTGATTGCATATGTAATTGAGAATTGAGAGCCTATTCTTGGACAAGACAAGTCATGCTTAAATTTTGTTCATCAAATATAGGTTATACCTAATTCCCAACTACGTGAATCCTCTTGACGACACCGCTAGGGCTTGTAACCACGATGGGTCATGATTGTGTTAATTAATCAAACCCGAAATTACTGCAGTAGTCATAGTTACAAAGCTAAGGTGGATTCAACACCCTAAGTTCTTCCAATCATTGAATACAACTTCAATTTTATTTTTCTTTGCATAGTTTAATTTTATTTTAGCTCATTCAATCAAACTCATAATACTTCTTCTCTCTGAATTAAATTGCAGACCAACATCTATGATTAACACAACTTAGCCTTTTAGTCCCTAAGGTATGATACTCGTTCATACATTACTATACTAATATTTTTATTATGGGTTATAGATTTTAAATGATCATAGACAATAGAAAGCATATGAAGAAAACAGAGAAGGATTAACTTTTGGCACATGATATACTCTTGTTCCCATATATCTTGACAAATATATATTAGTTCAGAGAGATTGTCTCAAGCTACTGATACAAAAGAATATCCTAGGAAGTCATATCCAAACTTACGTAGAAAGTCACGCTGGATAAGCCACAACAGCTTAGCAGGTTCAAAGGCAATATCTTGCCCCTGCAAAACAATCCAGTCAGCCAAAACATAGCAAAATTGATAACAGTTTTTACTTTCCTCTTTTTACATTAATTTTTATTTCTATGAAAACTATTACAAAAGAATATACATGAGAAAAAAATGCTGAAGTGGTATGAAAATTACCTTCACTCTGTTGCCCCATAATGATTGCAGACAAAACCATAAAATGAGTTAGTGTTTAGTGTAAAATGTGGGATTAAAAAACAATGAATGAAAATGCCAATATACAAAACAACAAAAGTAAGGTGTTCAATTATCATGTCAGAATAACAGACCTTCCATAGAATTCTTCAGCGAGCTCAACAGCAAATGACAATCGAGATATATCAGCCTCACGGATCTAAACAACAAGACCAGGAAACAAATTACCTTTCATGATGTAAGTGGCAATTGTGTGCTTTAGTGACAGTTGACCAACATCCAAGCAGATAAACATAGTACCAGATCCCCTTTGTAATACAAATATGAATGTCCCATCCATGCTAAACCAAGGTGAGAAGTAACACAACATTGCCTAGAAACTGTTGCTATTCAATGATCATCCATTATGTTTTCATTTTAGATTTTATAAAACATTGCCAGAATTCTTATAAAAAATAAGTCTGAATTATCTCATTAAGAATCTTAACTGCAAGTATTTGATGTTAGGGAAGCTTCACTTTATGAGTATTTTGAAGGGAAATTTTAGGAACTAGCGAGCAAGTGACAAATGAATGAAGCCTACTCCATAAATCATTACAAACAAGTTAAGATAGTCTGGTTCATCACCTTTAATTCTCCAATACTGTCTCTATCTCTCCTTCGAAGACTACCTCACCTCTCACCCTGTCCAATTCCAATGGTTTCTCACCATCTCAGTGCCTACTGCCTACAATGCTTCCAGAGGGCTCCACACCTAGCCTACTTACCAGTCAATCCACCATTTACAACTTCAAACCAATTTTTTATGAATTGACTTCTTTGGCTTTGGCTGAGTGACTCAATGCTTTTACAAAGTATGCCGTTGTAACTTGTACTAATAGCTTCATGTCAAACCATGGCTATTGTCCCTCAAAGTGATGAATGTTTTGGTCAGTTCTCTTGCTTATCACTCTTCACATGTTATTTGAACACTTTTTTTGTACTCGTTTACAGCCTTCTACCTATTATGACATTCAAAACGTAATCAATGACCAACGCCAATCCCACATGTTGGATGCACCCCAAAAAATAGAAATCACATAATTCACTTCTATCTTAAGCCCTAAAGTTAATAAAAACAAAACTGTACACACTTCCAGGGCCATAAAACTTTGAAGACTCCAATATTACATTTGCTTATTTAAATACATGTGCTTCCATACACAAAGCAGCTCCTATTCTAAGGTTTGCCCAAACCTACAGGTAAACACATAAACTTTCTAGTTTGTTTCTGTAGAACCAGAACTTTTTTAGTATGCTAAAATTCCAAGTTTTGGCTGTCCATTTCACGATGCTCAACAGAATAATAAGAAACACACACACACACAGAGGTGTGAAGTAACAAACCGTCTCAGGCAGGTTATAGATAAGCACCGAACTCAATACTGTTGCCAGAGCAAAAATCCTGCAAAACAAGAATCAGAAAGGAGGACCAACAATTACTTACAGCCATCAGAGGCAGATTAAAGACCAAATATTGACTTCAAGATTACCGGTCGTCATATACATTTGACTTCCCAATACTTTCAAATCCTTCAGTATCAAGGTAGAAGACAGAAGTCTTTACTCCATTAATTTCCATTTCTACCGGGGCTCCCCATACCCAAATCCCTGTAAGAAACAACATAAGATCTGTAAATCATATCTGTAAATAAGTGGTTTCTTAGATCCAGCACATCATGATCATATCTCCATCTACCTTTTGTCTTTGTGTCACGCATGTGCCCAACACCAAACCCTGCAAAGACATCAAGCATCAAAGCTTAGGAAACCATTGAAACAAACCAACTTATGATAAAACATTAATGATTTTGACTTTTCAACCCAATCTAAACTAATGGCATCAGAGGCTGACCTTCATAACAAGAAAGGGAAAGAAGTTGATTAAGAAGAAATGATTTTCCAGAGCGATATGGACCAATCACCTAATAAAACACCCATCAAAATGGAGTCAGTTCTAAACAAAATTTAGAGCAAGGTTGAACAAATCAAAATTTTTCTAAGCAAAAGGTTGACTTCTCACAGAGGACTTGACATGCACAAATAATTACAGAGATGGACTATTGTCAGTCATGCACACACGAGAAATCAGTTATGTACAATATTCCAAAACACAAAACAAAACATTACTCATTTTCAAACAAGTTAATTTTTCTAATTTCATTAACGGGCACTACGTATATTCTAGATTTTACAAACCTTTTGGATTGGTTAAATGGCAAAATAAAATTTGTTTTTGATCAGTGTCAAATATTTGAAACTAATAGATATTAAGGAAAATCTATCTCAAACTTACAGCAACAGCAGCAATCGGGGTTGTTATTCTCTGAATTGCCTCCAATCCTTCCTTTGAAATGCGAAGTTTTGTATGACCGGGGTCAGGTTCAACAATAGGAAATCTGTAAAAGAAATAAAAAGGATAAAATGAATTATTGATCACAAGTCATGGTTTTACATAAAGCTATGAGTAGAACCCCATTCTCTCACAAGCTATGGTTCGTCTTGTTTACTCTCCAAGTGGCTCCAGGATTAATTTTAATGATGAATAATAAAAAAAACTTCCTTTCACCAATAAATTCCTACTATATATGCAGCAACCCACCTATACATGTGCCTCTCCCTCCTAAAAACACATAAGTAATTAACATTTGTGGAAGAGAATTTATCTATTTATTTCTTCAAAGGGTTAGATCTTCAAATACTTCATGCCATTAAAATACTTGAGAGTATAAAGGGAAAATTTATACTCTCAAGTACCTTTTTCTTCTCCTAACCTATAAAAATTTGTTCTGCTATATAACCGACGATGTAGTCTTTGAAGAGTTTGAGCTGAAGTCATGACAATAATTTCATTCTTGGTATTTTGCAATTGCATTCTAACATTAGTTCTTAACGTGCCAACCAAATAGTACAGAACTGAGAGAATTTCTGGCATATCATTACCACACATTGCAACTGTAAAATGTGCATTGCAGTTTGGATTGTGTAGTGTATAGCTGGACGATAGTTAACAATGTATCACCCTGTAGGTATCAGGGCATTAACCATGGCTGCAGCCATCGCAATGCATCACTTCGAATGTGACTAATTTGCTATACCCCTTGTTGAAATCTGTGTGTTTACTTATCTACTTAGTACTTTATGCTAAATTTTAACCTTCATATTCTATATTATTTGCTGTCCATTCTCTTTCAACAATTTTCATACATGGTAATAGTGGTTCTAAGCAGGATCAATGTTTCCTCTTGCCACTGTTGGATTGTGTTCTCCTCTTATGTTTATCATGCACCATCATCTCATCTTGGAAATATGAGTAAACAAAGGTAAAATGAAATATTATCACAAGCCACAGCTTGATTAAAAGCAATGATTACAACATATTCTCTCTGAATTGCCTCTTATGTTTATAATGCACTATTATCTCACAAGCTGTGGTTTGACATAATGCTTTTGCAAAGTTCATCTCCTAACCTTCTGACCACTGCCCAACATATAGATTAAAATGAAAGGAAATAAGCATAGCAGTCAAAATATCAAATTTTGCCCAATTAATTTTTTATTTTTTTTTATAAACAAAACCCTTCCACTAAAATATAATACACACCCAAAGATACAGCATCTCTAAGAAACTTGAAGCACACTTACGATCTCCACTTAACAAAATCGCCTTCACCGTCTAGTTTCAAACAGGATAATATATTCTTTCATCCATGAACCCTAAAGACACCTACTCCGATTTTGCACAGATAACAACCAAGAAAACTAAACTTCACTTTAATACAAGGTCTCCATGAAACCAACAACTTAGCATAACAAAAATTATAAGAAGCCGGAACTGAATCTGTTTGAATTCACAAAAGAGGAACACCTTTAAACTCCTTCGTACAAACCCCCTAAGGAAACCAAAAAACGCTATTCTCTCAGGTTCAAATCATCCTATTTCTCTTGAAAAATACGAGCATTTCTCTATGTCCTAACATATCACCTCCAAAGAGCATAGTGTAACGCATGTTCCGATACATTGACCTTTCGTTTCGAAAAAAACGAATTTTAACAGTGCAAAAGAATTCATGTTCTTCCCTTTATTTTATTTTTCCAAAACCTCAATGATTATGAATAAAATTCCTGTCAAAACAACCGTTTCTTAGGAGAAACATTAAAAAGGGCCCAAAATACTATGCACCGGCAAAAACTTCCTAATCACAAAAATTCTATGACATTCTTCAACTCCTTACCTGTGAATCACCATGCAACACTTCAACCAAACCCAGTATTCATTTATTTTATATGTATATATATTGATATGTCATCAAAGATGGTTTTTATTGGTTTAGAGGATGAGTAGGTGTGAAAAAGGTGGTGGAAGGGAAATCTGAAAGTACTTGGTATAATGACAGAATTGTCGGGTCTTATGTGGTTGGGTTGCGAAAGGGCATCATGATGGTTTGGAAAGAATTTGCAAAGAAAATTGTGTAGAATGGGAATACTTTAGTGGAGAATTGTTTGTTGATATGATGATGGAGTAGCGTGGAACCCACAATTTAGGAGAATTTTGAGATTCGAAAATTTAGTCCATGAAGGCCTTCTTTGGTTACTTATATGATTCAGGGGTTCGAAGAGATAATCAGGATTCTTTGGTCAGGGGAAACTTTCTACTTCCTTGGAAAGATATTTGGAAAGTGCGAATTTCCTCCTAAATTTTCTAAGTTTTGGGTGGATTGTTGCCCTTGAGACCACCTGGAAAGTGATTATTGATTAATGTTGCATGTGTAAGAGGGCAGGAGAAAAGGTGAAACATCTTCTTGTCAATTACCTGGCGGTGTCTAGTGAGTTATAGAGCCTTATTTTTGCAGTCTTTGGTGTGGCTTGGGTGTCTCCTTCAGTGAGGAGATATGCTTACATGATGGAGATTAGTATGCCTTGAGGAAAAGGAGAGGAAGGTGTGGAAGAAATGGAATATGATGGTTTTTTAAAATATTGAGTTACCAATTTATAGACCGAAAGGATCCTTGCTCCTTTCTTCTTTTTTGTTTTTTTGGATGAGAGTGGACTGTTTTTTTCCTTCTTTTGCACAGTTTGTAAGAGATTTGTGTATACTTGTGGGTGTATATAACTTATATATCACCGATACTTGAATAGTGTAAAAGTAAACTTTCCTGTGAGTATGTAAGAAAATTGGAACCAATTTCATGCATTCAGCCACAAATAGTTTCATACAAATCTACTAAGAAACTTCAGGATTTATAAAGGCTTCCTTAATTATTTTGTGTAGCTGTAGTGCAAAGCTAAGAGATCCAACAGGCTGAACATATGGCTATTGTAATTGGTGTTCATCACATTACTATCACCCTTTGATCTTTGCCACAAGTTAGGTAACTCATGAAAGCAGTTTCACTATCCAAGCTTAGTTACGTTCCTATCTACAAAAAGAAGTTTGAAATGGACTATGGTACTATCTAATGAATTCTTTGGATGTTGCAAGCACTCATTTTAAATAAGCTGGTATAAAACTAACCATCACCAAACCAAACCAAGCCTTAAATCTCATCAAATGGGGTCAGTTACATGAATCATTCTTCTTCACTTGACTCTATCCAAGGCAATTTCATTAGTCAAATTAAGGAGACTCGTATCTCTATTTATTACACTAGCCCATGTCAATCTAAGTCTGCCCCTTCCCCTAACACTTTCATCTACCGTCATTGTATCACATTTCTTTACTACTGTCTCTATTGGTCTCCGTTGTATCGCATCCCTTCCCCTAACCATCACTAATGGTTATAAATTATCTTTTTGTAAGGATGCTCAGGATCTCTGAATGTTCTCATTATAGCGCAGTCCTGTTTTCTTGACTTCCGCATAAGATAAGAATTTCCTGTCCACCTATTGTAGGCTACATAACTGCCAAGTGACCTAAAATGTATTTGTCACGTTGAAAGTTGATAACAACTCTGAAACTGCAGTAACCTAGATGCTTCATTTGCCAACCTCTTAAAGGCCAGCTTATTGGCTAAAAAAATCTATTTTGCAATAAAAATAAAAAGCTTCAGGTCATTTGGGCATACCCATTTCCCACCAAAAAACCAACATTAGCCACTCTAAAAAAGCCATTAGAAAAATCAAAACAGTTATTAAGAATATGCCAAACAAATTAGCTTTTTTATAGCATTAACTTTATTGGTGGCTTATTTTTAGCCAATAAACTAACTTTTAGCTAACTCCCAAAGGAAAACATTATTCTTTGGATAAGTAGTTTCACCACCTAAAAATTGAATCTAAATTTCCAAATCTAAATTATAAAATATTTTTCATCTGATTGCATCAAACCATAAATACACATTCATATTACAAAAGTTTATACAGAACCTCATCAAAACTCATGACTCATGTGCAACTCAAAGTTTTCCACCAATACCAGTGAAGTTAAATCTCTAACAAAATGCAACCCATCACAACAACAACTGTTATTCCTTAGCAAAAGAAAGACACAAATCTAACATAAAAGCACCCAAAAAAATTCATGTATCAAAACTTTTAATTGGAAGTAACAGAGGAAACACACAATGCATCATCAAGATCATCACAAGCACGATGAACCCCACGTCAAGATTTCATTCCCATTTAACAGTAAAGCAAACTCAACCGTAAATAATGATGCATAAATTCAATTAAGAACAGGCACACTGAGTATTAAGAAATTACTTACGCTCTATTGAAATCGTCAATTGAGAAGGACCCAGATGCGAATAAGCAAAGAAAGATCGAAAACACCGCGACCCAACACGAAATCTTCATTGTGGATCGCTGCAAAAGGCCTTATCTTACAAATGCGGCACGGTTATAGGAGGCGAACACAATCTTTCGGCGAGTAAAGAAGAAGAAAATCGAGTGGTTTTGAAGACATGGGTGAGAGGGAGAAAGAAGGGGATCTCAAGAAGCCATGGCCGAGGGTACAGGTTAAGAATCGCTGACCCCTCTTTTTGGGTGTAACGCCGCAGAGAAAACCCAAAGAAATGGGTTTGTTTGTGCACTGAAAAGTAGGGAATTCGTGCCACGAGAAGGAAAAGGGAAGGGTGTCCTACGAATTTCTGGAGAGAGATAGGGAACTCGGAAGCAACGGAGCAAGCAATTGTACCATTTATACTGTAAAGCTCCGAAAATTTTGAAACTCTGCTGCAGGGTATGGGCATCATTTGTCAATTCATGTCATGGTTTTGTTAATTTTTTTGTGGACGTGATATTTAGCCCATCTCTAATGGTGTATTAATTTTGTATTAAATTTGGATAAAAAATTCTTTGATATTAAGTGTTTTAATGGAAGATTTTGTAATTTTATCAAACTATCGGGTGGTTGATTAGCTAGTGTAATTTTTTTTATAAATTTTTGTCTTGAGATTGTCATCCAGAGGACATCCGAAAACATCTTGTACTGAAAATCTAACGGCAATAAACAATGATTTGATGAAATACACATTGATCCTCAATTTGATGAAAGAAAAGTGAAATTTTAAATTTGATAAATTGTTAGAGATGTAAAAAGTAACCTTTTTTTTTATCAAATTTAAATTTAATAATGAATTTAATGAATCATTAGATGATCTTACACACCACTAAGTGCCGGTTTGGTGCAGCTTAAGAGTTGCTTATTTCAACTTTCAGCTTAATTTAAATTATTTTGATGTGTTTGGTTTAGCTTATAGCTTATAACTTTTTAGAAGTCAGAAATCAGCTTATTCCTTGAATAGGGCAGGAGATGCTTAATTTATAAGTCAGAAATCAGCTTATGTTCATAGTTATAAGCTATAAGCTGTTTAGGCATAAACTATAAGCACTTTCCCACAGCTCTACCAAGCAGGCCTAAATATCTTGTACCTTATGCTATTTTTAAAAAAAATATATATTACAAATTTATTTTATCTTAAAATTCCTTTTTTACTTTTGTTTTTAAACATTTCAAAATCCTAGTCTTAAACCAACTTCGAACACTTTCACTTTTTCATTTCTAGTTTCGATTGTCACTTTTAACTCCTCTTCGCCACTATCGGCACCTTTCAACTCCTTCCAACCTCCACGACCCTACATTAGAGTCTTTCTCATTCCGCAACCTATCTTTGGCAACCCATCTTTCCTGTGACCTTCAAATGATAGCTCTCAACCCATGCAACTGTCCTCCCACAACCTTGCAACTCTCCTACGCTATGTTTGGTTGGAAGATTTTGGGAGGGATTTAGAAAGGGAAAGGAAAAGGAAAAAAGTGTGTGAAATTAGATGAAATATAAATATGTTTTATTCATATTTCACCTACCTTTTCCATTTCTCTTTCCAAATCCTTCGTCAAATCTCCCAACCAACACACAGCATTACAGTTTCAGTTTCTTTCTTTTGCTCAATCTCTCTCTCTTAATGGTGCACCGGAGAAAAAGTGATCCATTTCGTAGGGGTTTCTACTTACACACCACAAATTCTCTTACTTCACACTAATTTTTTTAATTACGATTGTATCCCTAAAAAAAATTCTCTCACAACCCCACCATCGCCAATTGCCAACCTTTATCTCTGCAAAGCCCTAGATCCCACCATCGTGACTACCATGAGTGGATTATAGTAAAAATGGACAATAGCTTTTGGGCTCTTTGGAGTCAAATGGTACTTTTGGTCCGTAAGGACAAACTAGTGATTTTATACTTGGATATTATTCTATATTATTACATAAGGGCATTTTGGTAAAATGATTACAAAAAATAAGTTGGTGAAAACAAATATAAGTGTTAGAAAATTTGTCTAACTCAGTATTGCATTATTCTTGAAATTTGATTTTCTAACTTAGTTGTTTTCTGAACTTGGCCCGAGTGAGATTATTTGGTTATTATTTGGGCTTGGACTGAGTTGGTATATAGTATAGTTGATTCAGTAAGTTTGACGGAGATAGTCGCATGTTATCACTATATATGTTAATTTTATATAATTTTAAATTGTAACATAATAATTCGAGGAAAAATTAGTATCATATAGTGATTCTAATTAATTCATTTAATAATCTTAGTTATATCGTGCTATGAATGTGATGATTATAATTGAACTAGAAGGCTACACGAATGTATAAATGAACAAAAAAGTTAAATGTAGATGGAAAAAAAAAAAGATCAATAAATAAAAAAACATGAACAATTGCGTAGGGATGATTTTGATATTTATATTTCAAAACATGTTTTGAGTTGTGTGTTTTATATTAGAAAATTAACAAAAAAATGACTATAGATGGAATGGATTGATTTTCTATTTTATTTTATTTTTTGAAGAATAAGAAGAAATCAAAATTTGAAATAAAAATCTAACTATTGTATAGGGGTAATTTGAATATGAAAATTTGCATGGCATAACTTCAAAACATGTTCCTAATTAAGCCCAAAGACTAACTAATTATTCAATAGTTCTCGAGCAAAACATAATATTGTTCAGATGATATTCTTAACTAATGATATAATTAAAAAATGTTCATGAAAAACATTATCAACCAACTTTATTAAGTAATTGAGCGTTAAAAAACAACTTAATTTGTTTTGTTTTTCTCAACAACCATTGCTTTGTAATTCTTGATAACCAAGCATATTATGTAACCAATGTCATTACCTCACAATTTTTCCTTCAAAAACACTTGCAAAATATATTCAAAGGTTTCAAAGGTCTTCTTCTCTAGCAAGTATGTTCTCATGGCTTTCCCAACCTCATTGTCGTCAATTTTAAACTTTAAAAAAAAAAAAATAGGGATCGTCAATTTTGAACTTTGTTCACCTATTTTGTGAGAAAATAAACAATAATAAAAATGATCTATATTATGTTATTTATTTTTTGGTATTTTAAAATCACTTGTCATTTTCACTGCTGTTTCATTATTGCATATTCATTAGTATCCCATTTTCAAAGCCTTTAGATCCCGTTTGTTTTCCGCACTAGTAGTCTACTTCGAACTGTTAGTGATTAATAGTAAAATTAGCTTATGTTTGTTTTGGTTTTTGAACTCCGATTTCGTAGTCCCTTCGGCTTAGGATAGGCCTTGGGCAATGGATTAGCAATCTCGATTGAGAATTGATATTAGCAAAGTAGTCCGTTCGGATTGGATGTTACCGGACGTCCGCCAAAAGTCCAACCAGTCAACCGGTCATCAGTAATTTTTTTATTTTTTATTTTTTACTTGTTGGGCATTTTTTTAAAACATTGATGTTTAATGTTTTTGTATTTTTTGTCGAGTAAAAATCATAATTTTATCTGTTTTATTATTTTATATAAAAAAAAAAATTTAACAATCCCCACCCTAACAGTTATCATCAAAACAAATACAATTTTATTAATCCCTTCACTAACAATTCTCTCACTATTAATCATTTCATTATTAATCTCATCCATTCTACTTCTAAAAACAAACGAGACATTTTAACTTTAGCACCAACTTGAGTCTAGTCTCGTTTGGGAACAGACTAATTTAATAACTTTTTGACTATTTGGCTAAAATATGAGCTAAAAAAAACTAATATGTTTGGGATGACTTTTTAGCTTTTTACAAAAAGATGTGCAAAAAGTAGAGAGAAAAAAAAAATCTTTGACTTTTTGGTATGGATCGTTAATTTTTTTTTATTTTTTTTAGTAACTTTTTAACTAAAAAAGTCACTTGCCAAACGAGGCCGGAATTAGTAGGTATGAGAGATTGTATTTGCATTGTAACAACCGTCTTAGCAATAAATATAGATATGTTTAAATATTACTTAAATCTATAATGCTGTATGTGAATGACCAATATAAAATTAAAGATTTTGTGATTTAAATTAGTAAATTACTAGCAGTTTTCCATTTGACTAATCTATGGGATCTACAATTGGTAAGTGTGAATGATTTTGATCACATTGTAAGAATTGTCTGAGTAATAATAAATGAGTAAATATTAATTATAAGTATGTTTAAAGCAAATGTCAACAAGTATTTTATGAATATTGTTTAATGTTTAGGAGTGTTTAAAAAATCTTTAAAAATATATAAAAATGTTAAAAGGTATATTAATTTTAATAAAATTATACTGAATTTAATATAAAAAATTTGTTTTTATTTTTTATTTTTTATCTTTTACTTTTGTCCTGAAGACACTTGCCTAGTATGTATATTAAGAACCCATGTTAATAAGACTAGTTATTTTTATTATAAAGTAGGTGCATATAAATCCAAAAACTATTGAATTATTCAAATAATAAATATATCAAATTTATTGAATTAATTAAAATTAGAAATTTATCAAAATAAAATAAATTAATGCAAATATACATTAACTAAGGTCCTAGACATTTATTTAGGGTCCAGATTGTTTTCAGTTCAAATATAAGATAGTCCAATCCAGCTTGCTCTATTGGGTTTACTTTTGGGTTCTTTTTCTATAATCAGAACTATTTACATTTTAAAATTTGTTGAGTATATTATTTCTGTAAAAAATCACTTCGATCGAATAACGGATACTATATATTTTTATCTGAGAAAAAATAAAAAGTCAGAAAATTAACGGTTCATAAAAAAGTGATCCGAATATATAATATTTATTATTCGATTAATGTAATTTTCTATAAAAATAATATACTTAACAAATTCGATAATATAAACCGTTTAAATTATTAAAAAAAAAAAAAAAAAACGTAAAAATGAGTCCAATGAACTAAACTAAACTAAACTCTCCCATTTGTGGATTGGAGGCAAACCACGGCATTTATTTAAGTAGATAGCCTATACACATTAACTAAGGTCCTAGACATTTATTTAAAGTAGACTTCTAAAGTCAGAATTGCCAACCCAACTAGTCACCCATCACCATAATTACATAGTTGGAAAAACTGCTTTAATGAATGAGAGTCATTCATGCGTTCTGGCTGTTACCTTAGCCCGGTTTGTTATCCTGAATATAAAATAGGGATGTATTATAATGTAGGATTTAATCAAAATATATAACGAGTAGATTATATATATTGAATAATATATCTCTTAATTTATGTTTGTGAATTATAATTATGGATATATCTTATTTATATTTGTTTTATAAAATATATTATGAGATATAAATAAATAATTTTTAAAATTATCCTCATAATATATTTTAATATCTATATTGTCCTTATACCCAGCGACGTTGTTAAGTTAAATACACCATTCGTAAAATTAATACAAATCAACAAATTAAAAATTCATATAATTTTTTATTTAAACAAATTAAAGATTTATATTAAATTCAATAATATTTCCAAACCAAAAAAATATTATATTATATTAATGCTAACCTAATAATGATAAAAATATAAATAAATAAATACTACAAAATCATTTTAAACAAGAATTTTGATTTAAAAATAACCATCACTCATTTATCACCCCACATCTATCATTCTTACAAAAACACTCAAGTAAATAAATTATTTGAAAACAAAAAATAATCATGATTCATTCTAAAAAATTATATTTTACAAAAATAAACATCGTTGAATGTTAAAAAATAACATATTCATTCATTCATTCATCGCGCATCATCATTCTTACAAAATAATCCAAGACATACTAATTAAAATTAACCATCAGTCATTGTAAGCAAATTATAATATTTTTTTTACAATAGACAGGTCAAATATATTAAGCATCATAATTGTCACCATAGCTCTTTTTTCTCTGTCCGGATGTATTGAGTTGCAGACAGTGTTGAATCCTAATGTGTGTATCTATTAGATAGACAAGAAAAGGATAAATTTGTCTTTTTAACTCTTATCTCAGACCAGAGGATATGATATAATGGGATATGGTGATATTGTATATCCACCAATTTTGGGGGATATAGAATCTCACGGTAGATTATATCCTCTCTATAAAATAAAAAATTACAAACATGAGATATGTGGATTTCATAATATATAATATCTAATCTAACTCTTTATATCTAGGAATCAAACAGGATCTTAATTCGTCCCAGCTCGAAATTGAAGGAGATAACAAGGAGGTAATTCAACTATGTGTTACCGAAAAAAGTTCATCCACGAGATTGTGGTGCAATTGTGGGGATCTTTGGCAGCTTGAGCATGTTTGTCGTTTAAATAGTGTCCTAAAATAGCTAATGGGGCGGCTCATTAGACGGCTCGAGTGTGCTTAGATAAGTTTTTTGCCTTTAAATTGGGTGTCATATCCCCCACTGACTCTTGTTAATTCTCTTTCTTTCAATTCTGAGTAATTGGAGTTGTTTCGATAAAAAAAAAAAAAAGATAAAAAAAAAGAAAAATGACAGGGTAATTGGTTCAGTAGTTCATGTAATTGTTTCTTAGAATGCAATTATTTCGTTTTTATCTAACTTACTAACTCCTTGACATCCTATCATATGACACAAAATAAAAATAAAAATGAGAGATAGCTATATTATAAGACTTATTTCATCCACAAGAATTATAAGAGATAGCTAATGAAAGATATGAGACTTATTTCATCCACACGAATTATAAAACTTATTTAGCTAATGAAATTATAAACAACACATTATGATATATAAATACGATTATTATGACATTACTCATTAAAATAATAGCTCAAGCCAAAGTTTCAATTTTATAGTTGAAGTTTACCTTGGATGCCACATCATATTTTTTTTAATATATTTTATTGGGACAATTACAATTCAGTGCAAGTTTTTAAAAATAATTTAAGTGATAAATTTTATGAACATTAATAATTAAAATTGTAAATCTTTTCATGAATTTATAATTATTTTATGAAAATACCATTAAATTATAATTTTCCTTTATTTTATTTTATTTTATATATTTTACCTCCTAGTGTGTTTTGTATTGAATATGTGAAGTAATAAAGTGCTAGAGTACATGTTTAAAAAAAATAAAAAATAAAAATACAGTTTTTAAGAGGCTCATTGAAGAAATTTGTCCATTGTCCAATTGGGAACTTTGCATTTCCATGTTTCGTAAACATGTTACTAATAAGTATGCAATTTATGTTCAACCCAAAATGTAAAGAGATTTATTCAAATCTAAGCTTGAATTTTACTTTTTTCAAATTTCTTGCCTAAGCCCGAGCCCCAATTTATTTCAAAGAATTCGGGTTGAGCTCAAATTGTCTAAATTTATACACAAAAATTACTTTCAGTTTCCTAAACTAATCTACTGTACTCTTTGAAAAAAAAAGGATAGAAATATATATATATATATATATATATCAAAGAATACAAAAACTAGCCATAATAAAAAATGGGATTTTCCATTGGGCCTTTTTTGTGTGAAGACCACATAATAAAATATTGGTTTCAAAAGTCCCTCAAAAAAAAATAATAATAATGAAAAGACTGAAATACCCTTCCATATAAATGAGCAAATATCAAACGATGGAACCATTTGTCTCCTTCACTTGAACTCGTTGCTTTGAAAACAAATAACAGAAGTACACAATAATAGAGTAAAATTTTACTATCATTGTATCAAAAAAAAAAAAAAAACACAAAACACATAACAAATAACACCAGAGTAAAATTTAACTTTCATTTTATCAAACAAAAACAAAGCACATACCAGAGTAAAATTTTATTCTCATTCTGTCAAACAAAAACAGATAACATACTAGAAAAAAAAAATAGAGAAATAGAGAGATAGAGAGAGCACATATATTGTCTTAGATCTGGTTCAAACTAGAGTAAAATTTTACTGTCTGAAAAACAAAGCATGATTAGGAGATAGAGAAAAAGAGGGAAAGAATATAGATCTGAGATGATATATCTCAAATTTGAGGTCGTCAATCTCAGATCTGAGGTATTGGACGCTAAGGATGATGACGGTGGTTGCCTGTGGTACAGTGACATCGAATGGCACTGGTGGTTGAGATGATGGTGGTGAAACGGTAGTGACGGTGGCGGTGGCAGTGGCGGTGACGAACAGCGCCAGTAGTTGAGACGGTGAAGGTAATGGAAATGATGGTAGTTGTGGTAGTGGAAATGGTGATGGTGGTGATAGTGTAAACGGGTGGCGGTGGTGATGAAGAGAGCTCTTAGAAAGAGATAGAGAAAGAAAGAGCAGAGTGAGAGATGACAAACTGATGGAGAGAAATAGGAGAAAGATATAGAATGTGTGTGTGAAGGGGTAAATTTGTCACATAAAATATAAATCTGAAATTTTTTGTCCTTTCTTACAATATTTCTTTATTTTGGAGGAATTTATGAGCAAAAAAATTATAGCTTGTCCTTTTCAAGAAAAATGGGCTTTATGAAGGAGTTATGACCAAATATTCCTAAATAACTTGATTTATGTGTACGGGAACAATTCAAATGGTGAATTTTTTTTTGTTTTTTTTGTAATTTGTAATATTTCATGCATATTATTTATATTAATAATAGAATTCAATTCAGGTTAATCGTAATCGCATTGCGAAAATCTATTTCCAAGCCCTATTGGAATTTGATTTGAATTGACAAATTTCAGTCCTCGGGAACAAATTTAAAATTGAGTAATGCTAGGGAGCTCGAAAATGAGCTCTCCCGAATCCCCTAAATTTTTTTTTTTTTTTTCCAGAAGCAGAGAAGGAGAAGAGGAGGAAGGAGGAGGAGGAAGGAGGAAGAAGGAGGACTGGAGGAGGCATAATCACAGGGGGAGGAGGAGGAGGAGGAGGCGGAGGCGGGGCCGGAGGCGACGGCGCGACGAGCTGCTGCTGCGACGATCGGAGCTGGGCGACGGCGGCGACGGGCTGGGCTCTATTCTCTCACTCTCTCTTTCTCTCTTCCCCTCTTCTTCTCTTTTCTCTCCCTCTCCCTCTTCTGCGTTTCAGAGTCGGAAATGGAAGAAGAAAAAAAAAAAAAAAAAAAGAAAAGAAAATGGCCAAAACGACGTCGTTTTGGACATTAGGGGATTCGGGGGGAAGAGTTTCGGGGGAAAAATCATTTCTGTTTAAAATTATACCACTAAGTCCTAAGATTTTTAGGCCCACCCAAATTATAACCTAAAAATCTAAAAAATAGAAGAAAAAGGTTGTTGAAATATATGATACTGTTTGGGCGTAGCGCAAAACCGGACTTTTGGGCTTTAAAAGCCCTTCTAAAGATATGTTTTGGACCATTATTTTGGTTTTAATTTTTTAAAAATTGAATGTGTGTGTTTGGTTTAACTTTTTTGAATTAAATTTTTTAAAAATTAAGTTTTTTATTTTACATGTTCTTTTGTTTTTATTGAGTATTTTTAAAATTTTAAGTATTTTTTTAAATAAATCTTACTTAGATCCATCTAAAAAGTAAAAAAAAAATTATGAAAAAATATTTTAAAAAATTAATAAATACATAAAAATATGAAAAATATATTGAATTCTCGTTCTTTTTTTTTGTATTTTTGGTATTTAGTGAATTTTTAAAAAAAAAAATCACAAAAATTATACTTTTTATGTGTATTTATATTAGGTATGTCTAAAAATTAAAAAAATTGCTTAAATTATTAAAAAAATTCAGAAAAAATAAAAAAAAAAACAAGAAAAATAAGAAAGTCGAATTTTTGAAAAGTGTTTTTGGAAAGCCAAAAACAAATTTTTTATAATTTTTTTTAGTGAATATTTTTAAAATTTTAAGGTGGCGTTTGGTAACACTTACGTTTTTAGTTTTCAGTTTATATTTACAAAAATTTTAAAAACTGTCATAAAAACTTGTTTGGTAATATTTTGATTTATAAACCAGTGGTCTCAGTTTATAAATTTGGCCAAAATTTGTAAACTCAAAAAATGAGTTTACATTTTCAGTTTTCAGTTTTTTTTTTTTTTTTGACCACCCACCACTCGCTACCACTTTCCACCACCTTCTTCCGCTGCCACCACCTGCCGCCACTTTCCACCACCGTCTTTCGCCGCCACCACCCGCCACTTGTCACCACTTTCTACCACCGTCTTCCGCCGCCACCACCCCGCCATCACCATCTTCCGCCATTACCACCCGCCATTACTTTCCACCACCATCTTCTACCGTCACCACCTGCCACCACTTTCCACCACCGTCTTTCGCCACCGCCACTCGCCACCTGCCACCACTTTTCACCACCGTCTTTTACCGCCGTCACCACCTGCCACCTATCACCACTTTCCACCATCGTCTTTCGCCGCCACCACCAGCCACCTGCCACCACTTTCCACCACCGTCTTTTGCCACCACCACTCGCCACCACTTTCCACCATCGTCTTCTGCCGCCATCACTCGCTACCACCCGCTACCACCATCTTCGCTATAACCACCCGCCACCACTTTCCATCACCTTCTTCCACTGCCACCACTTTTCACCACCATCTTTCGCCACCACCACCCGCCACCTGCCACTACTTTCCACCACCGTCTTTTGCCGCCACCACCATCTGCCACCATTTTCCACCACCGTCTTCCACCGCCACCACCTGTCACCTACCACCACTTTCCACCACCGTCTTCCGCCAACACCACCCACCACCTGCCACCATCTACCACCACTTTCCACCACCATATTCCGCTGCCACCACCTGCTACCATTTTCCACCATTGTCTTCTGCCACCACCATCTGCCACCACTTTCCACTACCATCTTCCACCACCACCCTCCATCACTGTCTTCTGCCGCCACCACCCACCACCTGCTGCTATTACCTATCACTCGCCACCCGCTATCATCGTCTTCCATCACCACCACTCGCCACCACCCACTACTACCGTCTTCCATCACCACCCACCCGCCACCACCGTCTTCCGCTGCCACCATCCACCACCACTCGTCACCACCCACCACCCGCCACGCCACCACTCGCCATTTCTCACTCTTTTAGTTTATATTTTTTAAAATTTTCAAACATTTTCTCTAAACCAAACGCGTTTGTAGTTTATGTCTTTCTAAAAATAAACAAAAACCAGTTTATAAAATTTTTGTAAATATAAACTGAAAACGTAAGTGTTACCAAACAGGCCTGTATTTTTTTTACATGCACCTTACTTAGATGTATCTAAAAAGTAAAATATTTATAAAAAAATATTTTAAAAAATCAATAAATATACAAAAATATGAAAAATTTACTGAATTCTCGTATTTTTTATATTTTTGGTATTTAGTGAATTTTCTAAAAAAAATTCACAAATATTATACTTTTAAAGTGTATTTACATTAGGTGTATCTAAAACTTTAAAAAAATTGCTTATAATATTAAAAAAATTCAGTAAAAACAAAAAAATATATTAAAAAAAATGTTTTGAAAAATGAATCCTGAAAATCCAAACCAATCAAACTGATTGCCTCCAATTTTAAAGTAAAAAATTATATGGGAACTTACCGATATGTCTCATACATAAAGTTTAAAACCTATGTAGTTTCAAAACAAAATACTTGCACCAATTAATCTTACATATTTTTAATTGTTACCAACAATCCTTTTTGTTTTTAAAAAAAATTAAATTAAATATGCTGCTACATCTTACCACTATCGAACTTCCGTTAGACGGTCACTAAAGGCTCGTCGGAATCTTCAATATCACCGGGAAGTTGCTAGAGTATCACCGGAAAGTCGCCGGAGTATCGCCGGGGTTTTTCGAATGTCACTAGAAGTCGCTGAAATGTCTAAAATGTTTGCTGAAGACTCGCAAGAATGTTTAGAATATTACCCAAAAAAGAAAAGAATAAATTGAGAAATTAAAGCGAAAAAACATATCAAAATGTGCTAACTATTGATAAACTAAAAGAAGAAAAAAACGTAAGAATAATAAAAAGCAACAATGGAAAAAAATATATTTTATTTTCAATTTTGTAGGATTTAAGCAAATAATCTTCAATATTGATCAAATTGAAAAGTAAGTTTTGAAACTGTAAAATGTTATAGTTTCGAAACATGATTCTATTAAATATTTATTCTTATTAAGCAAACTAAAAAATATGTTATGAAATTATAAAATTTTACAGTTTTAAGGAAAGTTATGAAACTGCAATAAAAAAAATGAAACTGTAAAATCTTACAATTTTCACCGTTTGTAACAAAAACTCAAAAATAATTTCTTTAGAATTTGAAAATTTTCTCCATTATAATAGGAAAATAGAAGTGTGTAGTACAAAAAAGGTAAAATAACCGAGAGATCGAAGGAAAGAAACATATATAGAAAAAGATTTGTATTCCGGTAACTTTTTTTGATTTAGATCTAGTTGGATCTAACGTAGATTTACTCAGATTTGATGTAGATTTTAGTTTGCCATCAATGAGTATGAAGAAAGGAGTTGATACTCAGTGGTTGACAGCGAACCCCAATCAATGGTAGTCGCTAATGACTATAAATTAAAAAGAAAAAGAAAAGAAGGAATGCATGTGGTTGTTGCCGGATATCAGAGGAAGAGAGATAAAAAGAAGAAGAGGAGAAGATTATGGCAAAAGACTTTTGGATCTATCTAAAAAAATTTATGATTAAATATAATACACACTTATTTAAAAATTTGTGAGTAATTTGCTCAAAATCTATTAATACAAAACATTACAAGAATGATATAACAATGTCAATTTTGTAAAATAATTTTTTTTTTGGTTATTGATAATTTATTTTAGAATAATGCTATAAAAACAGAAAGATTATGCATAATTGTTATACAAATTTATGTGAGGCAATGATGTGTCATATTGTCATAATTTCATTTAAAAATATAAAACCCATAATTCTAAACATAATTTACAAGTTTACCATTATAAAATCATTCTTTCACATGAAAAAAATTGGTAAAATCTCGTTTGTCGTTATTTTAAAGGAAAAAATTTCACGGTGAGTCACATTATTCTAACAAATATTCTTTTTAATTTTATATCTCAACTCAAAAACAAAATCAAGTTTACAAAGGGAATGTAGCAATTTATCTGAGCCCATCCCAAGTTCGGCCCAGCTCAATTTTGACAGTAGCCCAGTAGGCCTCCTCTGGGTCAGGTTGAATTGCTAATGCTCATTGAGTGAGACCACGTGTAGCTTCAGCTCAGCTTGGTAAAATGAAAATGCTCTATTGTTCAAAAACAATGGTAAATATTGTATAAAAATTTTGATAATTTTTTTTGGGTATGTAGCATTTGTGTTTTGATTCTGGGTTTGGTTATGGTGTGCAACTTACACCTTACACCTTACATTTACACCTTACACTTACACCTTTTGTGAAAAATTAAACCTTATACTTACACCTTTTTTGAGGTTGCACACCATATGCAACCCACTTACACCTTACACCTTACACTTACACCTTATACTTATACTTACACCTTACACTTACACTTTTTGTATAAGTGGCACATGGTGTGCAATTGCACACTTAAGAAAAGTCCTTTGATTCTAATTAAACTTTTGTTTTCGAGCAATGATACATCTCTTAATTTTGAAACTCTAATTGAGCTTTAATGATGTGATAGGAAATTAAAATAAAATAAAAAATACAAGGCCAAAACATCACATCAAAGTGGACTCCACTCTTATTAGAACTCCCAATCATTTTTGTTTGTTTCCTCTATTTTATTTTGTGTATTTTGATTTTGTATCAAAAGCAAACAATAATGTTACAAAACTACATTAATGAGTTTTTTTCCCCTTAACTTTTTGTGACAAATAGAACATGTAAAAAATTAGACTAATCGGAAATCGGTAATTACATATTCGAATTATATTTGTTTGATAAAATTAAAAGGCAAATATGCTTTTGAGAATAAATCATCTATTTTTTTTAAAAGATAATTGTAATTCAATCATCAAACTATCGATATCTAATTAATCCAATTTTTATATGTGATGATACAGTTATGGTATCACGGGTTCCAGGTGGAATGGGTCGGATTGATCCACGCTTCTCCAACCGGTAATTGAATGTTCAAGCCCACCAGAGAACCTACACACAAGTTCAACAGGGAACGGGAAGTCCCCCAGCGAACCCTCCGACGAGTAAGTTAGAAAGAGAAGTAGAGTGTAGAGAGAGATTGGAGATAGAAAGCTTACCCTTCTTCTTGTCTCCAACGTCTGCTTATATCCTTTAGTAATCATTTCGTTGTCCCGTCCTATCTGTCACCTTGGCCCCAAGTCTATGCTGTAGCTTACCTTGTTCAGGGTGAGGGCATGCCGTCCCGACGGAGAGGTGTTGTCGTAATAAATGTTGTAAGAGGCTGCATTAATGGCGATGTGCAGTGGCAATAACTTTGCAGATCTTTGTCTGCTGATGTGGCTTGCCCTTTACGTGCCACGTGTCTGAATATCATTGGTCCTTCATGTCATGTTGATTTCCAGCTGTGCTGGGCCTTATCAGTTGGGTTATGTCTTGGGCCCTAAGTGGTAGGCTTGGGTTGTTCATAGTGGGTTATGGCCTTTCTAGGCCTAACCACATCAGTAGTCCCACATTCAGGAGTGCAGCTTTAGTCCAACGAAGGGAATAATGAGGAAGATGGGGGTTGGAGGTCGAGTGAAAGGAACGACCGACCAGAAGTGGTCGAGTGAAAGGACCGACCGTGAGGAGGGCCGACCGCGAAGAGTAACCGAGTGCGACCGCGAAGGGTAGCCGAGTGGAGGGACCGGTCATGAGGAGGACCGACTGCGAAGGGTAGCCGAGTGGAGAGACCGACCATGAGGAGGGCCGACTGCGAAGGGTGGCCGAGTGGAGGGGCCGACCGTGAAGGGTAAGGTGGGGGGGCGCGGGGCTCGAGAGGCGGCATGTCACGTGGTGATTTGAAGTGGCAAAGACAGGGTAAGGGGAGGGGGTAGTGAATCGTGGTCGTACACGTGGCAGCATCTCGTGGTGAGAGAGGTTAGGCATTGAGCCAGAAGTGAAACGATAGGTCATTGTGGGTGTTGAAAAGACAGTTTTGGCGGAGTTTTTGAAAAGTTTTCAAACTGGCGAAAATTAATTGTGACCCTTGGAATACGGGCAAGCCTTGGGCCTTTGGTATTATTCAATTTACCTACCTCTTTGCAAAAAATCAAAACATTCCAAGTGTCAACTCCTTTGTTGCTGACGATACACCTCTGTGACATTTTTTGAATTTCCTTGCGCCCGCATCCGAAGCTATTCGTAGACACACCACAGAAATGGCCCAAGAAAAAGCTGGAATCGCCAGGGTTGATCCACTTGGGGATGACGATGCGGTGGAGTTGGCGGAGTAGTATAGGGCGGAGAGGCAAATGGAGAGGATAGGGAAGCCGGCGGTACGATCTCATTCTTCCACCATGATGGCGGCCCCAACGCTGATAAGCCAGGTGAAGCCAGATCATTGGCATACAAAGGCTGATAAGTTGATCATTACCGCGAAGGAGCTGGAGGGGATGCGGGAGCAGTACCAGATCCCCGCAGAGATAGAGTTGAAATTGCCGGAATCAAAGGAGAGGGCGTCTGATGCTCGACCAGGGGAGTTCGCCCTGTACGAGGAGGCGCTGAAGGGAGGGTTAAGGTTGCCCCTCCCCCGGATAGTGGTGGATGTATTGAACCGGTTGGAGGTAGCCCCAGGCCAGCTAATGCCCAACGCGTGAAAATCTTGCTGGCTTGTGCGAGTGCGTGCCGAAGGCGAACGGGGGGCTGAAATGACAGTGGACAAGTTTTTTGCGTGCTACAAGGTGTCAGGGCAAGGAGACTTGGGTTACCCTGCAGGCAGCAGCAGGGAAGGGGTTGGTGGCGGGGCTGCCGCCATCGATCAAGGGTGGAGGCGCGGTGGTTCTATGTGTTCGCCAATGGAGGGGTTGGGGTGCGTGCAGTTTGGAAAGTGCCCACCAAATCGACGTAGCCAAGACGGGGGCAGTAGCGGAGGAAAGGGTGAAGAAAGTGAAGGAATGGCGGGAGAAGGAGGGGGCCAAGTGGGACGAGCTTGTTCAGCCGTTCAGCCTTGTTTGCGGCAGGGTTGGGTCCTCAACTGAATAGTGGAGACCTCGACCGGGCGGAATTAGAGGCGAGAAGGAAGGCACAAGAGGCGGAGGATAGGACCATCCTCGTCCAAGCCAATAAGTTCAAGGAGGCGCAGGAAGATCGACCGCATAAGCCGATCGCGGTCGGGAGAGGATCCGACCGCGCCCCAAATCACTGGGGGAAAAAGACGTGGGTAAATCTGAGCCACGACCGCCCCCGATTGATCCTTTGAAACAGAGGGCCAACCAGAGATGAGCAGTGTGGGAAAGAAGAAAAGAAAGGTGAGGAGGAGTGAGGGGGAGCCTGCCTTGAAGAGGAGGAGGGAAGTGATGGCAGATGAGACCCCCTGGCCAAGGAGGCAGAGGAGAAGGGAGTGGGGGAGGTCCCAGGAAGGGTGGTTGCCTCAGAAATGGTGGAGGTCGCCTCAGAGGTCGTGGAGGTCGTCCCAGTAGTGGTGGAGATCGCCCAAGAAGTTCAAGTAGAGGGTGGGGCAACTGGCCCTGAGCTAAGGGGAGAGGAACAGCCCCAGGGGGGTCCTGCGCCCCAAGGAGGGGGGGTCAGGCTGACGACTGCTATCTACCACGCCCGCGCGGTGTTTGGGCAACTGGAGGGAGAAGAAGGCCTAGTTAGGGCAGCTGCAGATTGCCTTATGGGGATAGTGAATGATGCAGCCGTCCGCTCGGTGGCCAGGTTCAATGAGGCTGAGCTGCTAAGGGATTATGCTCTGCCCAAATTGAGGTAACCACCTTAGGAGGGGTTCTGCTAAGAAAGGCGGCGGCGGCGAAAGCCAAGTTGGAGGAGGTGAAGGCCCAACTTGCAAGTTTCAGGGAGGAGAGTGCAAGCTGGAAGAAGGCTGCGCGAGGCGCGTGTGCTAGGAGTTGGGAGGAGGTTGAGAAAGCGAAAAAGTTAGGAGTGTTGGCGGTGGTACAGAAGAATGTTACCGATCGTGCCCACGCTAAGCTGCTCGCGGCCAAGTTGGAGCTTGAGGACGAACGCCGTAGGGTAGTGTCGCTCGAGTTCCAGCTTACTGGCGAGTAGAAGAAGCTGGGGGATGCTCGAACGGCCTACACGGTCGCCGTCGAACGATTTGAAGAGGCTATGACCAGCAATGAAGATCTGCGTGCCCAGCAGATCAAGGAAAAAGAAGACGAAGACTTGAAGATTGCTGGGCTGCAGAAGGAGCTGGAAGATGAGCGTGCCAAGTTGCTGGAGGAGAGGGCGAGGTTGGAGAAAGAGTTGGAAGAAGAGAAGACCAAGGCGGCTTTTGAAAGGGCGGCATACCCTGACCTATGCGTCGCAACAGTTGAGCAGTTTAAGGGGTCTGCTGAATTTCAGATGGCGATCGATGCCGCGGTTGCCAGCAGCTTGGCGAGGGAAGTGTCTGGGGGGGCGGGCTCGTCGGGAACGACCGCTGGGGGCAAGACTGAGGCAGAAGTTATTGAGAGCTTCCAGCGGTCAGACTTCTATAAGCACGAAATGGCTGAGTTCTGGGATAGTGGCTGGAAGATGTTCAAGCGTAAAGCTGAAGAGCTATTCCCAGACTTAGACCTCAGTAGTGTAAAAATTGACGAAGACGATGTGGCCCAGACCCCCCTGGATGAGGGTATTGAAGAAGAAGGTATTGAAGAAGAAGACCTCGTTTCCAGTGAGGAGGAATAATTTGAAGTGAACAAAATTTGTACTTAGAGTTGTTTTTGTGTGTTTGTTTTTTGTTTTTTTTTTTTTGAAATGCTGTAATGAACTTATGTACAAGTTTGTGAATAAATAAAATTTCAGTTGTGTTTTCATTCGATTGTTCTTGCTTGTGCATCTGAAATGAATGAGAATAGTGGCTTGTGTGTGAAGCTTGTGTACAAATCGTTGTAAAAATCTCAATGTAAATTGGAGTCGGACTTGTATTAAAAACTCAATGCAGAGTGAAGGTTAAGATGTAATAAAAATACAAGTGTGTGTCTGCCACACTATTGAAGTGAATGAGAGTGATTATTAAAGTTAGGCTTGACTTGTAAAGAAAAAGGCTGACTTACAAATGTTGATAAATAAGGAAATAGTCTGACTTGTAAAAGAAACATGTAAGAATATCAGAGATGTGAAGTTTCAAATTATGCCAAAAAATGGAGTTGTAAATCATGTTGCAAGAGTGTTGGTAAATAAAAGATTAGTTTGGAATTTGACTAAGTAAAGAGTGGTGTAAAAACATGGACTTGGAATTTTGACTAAGTATGTCTACGAATGCCACAAGCATGAGGTTTGCTTGAATGGCCTTGACCGAGCTCTGTATGCGTGCCCAGTTGGGGTTAAGCTATGATTCACTGACTTTGCAAATAATTCAGTGGCTTGAAGTAACTCAGTTTTGCGCTGACCAAGGAGTTTACGCTCAGTCTGGCTGAGGCTTTTGGTGCTTAGTCTGGCTGAGGCTTTTTGTGCTCAATCTGGCTGAGGCTTTTAACGACTCGGTCTGGCCGAGTTCTTCATGCTCAGTCTGGCTGAGGCTTTTTGCCGCTCGGTCTGGAGGAGGCGTTTGGTGCTCAGTCTGGCTAAGGCTTTTTGTGCTCAGTCTGGCTGAGGCTTTTAACGATTCGGTCTAGCCGAGTTCTTCATACTCAGTCTGGCTGAGGCTTTTTGTCGCTCGGTCTGGAGGAGGCGTTTTGGTGCTCAGTCTGGCTGAGGCTTTTTATGAGTGCTGCAATCAAAATGTTATGGAGAGACCATACAGATAGTTGAGATGTAAGCTTGTTGTCATTGAAGTGTAGCCCATTGGATCATAGACTTACACCATATGTGGAAAAAATGAGAACATGCAGGTGTGCAGATTTGTCAAAAAGAACATACATCAATTGGACAATACAAAAATACAACTCTTATTGAAAATAGCGTTTCAAATGCTCAGCATTCCAAGGACGGGGGAGGTCTCGACCTTCCATGTCCTGAAGTCGGTAAGTGCCTGGGCGAGGTCTGGCTTTAACAATGTAAGGTCCTTCCCATTTGGCTGCCAGCTTGCCCTCAGCCGGATTCTTGGTGGCGAGGGTTGCTTTGCGTAGGACAAGGTCCCCTACGGCGAACTCCCTGGTCAGACTCTACAGTTGTAGTGTGTTCTCATTTTCTGTTGGTAGGAGGTGTAATGACCCTCACACTGATTACCGATTAATCACTGATTAATTGCCAATTACTGCTAAACTGAGAATGATTATAATTGATAATTGAGTTGACCGAAATACTGAACTGACTGACTGAAATCTGAAACTGATTGACTGACTGTATCTGTCTAAATGCATTTCTATCTGTTTGACTGTTTGACTATCTGTTCATATTTCTATGTTTAAACTGCAAATTGAAGGCCTTATTGGCGGCCGAATCTGAAATTGATTGATGTTCTGTGTTAATTAGAATTCATATGATTTTATGGTATATTTAATTGAAAACTGATTTGGTATGATTAAATTAGATTAAAATAAGCTAATCTAAACAAGTTGCCTTATTTACGGAATTGCCATTGTTAGTGGGCCCTTTATTATAACACATTTGAGCCTCCTTACACTTAGGCAAAACATTTTCATCAGCTCATTTCTTGTTCCTCACCGAAATAGAGAGAGAGTGAGAGAGTATTTGGAGGAAAGCTTGGTTCTATCTTGGGTTTTGCTTAGAAACTTGAAGAAATTGAAGTGTAGATTGTCAATTGAGCTTCTAGACTTGCATTTGAGGACCTAAGGTAGATCATTGACCTTCTTCATTGTGTATTTAAGTTGATTCTTGCATGATTCATGTCAAATTATAGAGCTAAGGCATGATTTAGTTCTAGCATGTTGAATTGAAGCTCATTCCATGCATGCATGTGTATATTGAAGAGTTTTGAGGTTATAGTTCATGTTTCCTCACATGCATGTCCATATTTTGAAAATAGACCATGATTTCATCTTGTTTTGCAAAGAATTGGCTCACTAGAGCATGTTTTAAAGCTTTGAAATGATTTGAGCTCATGCATGTCATGTTTGTAGCATGTTCATGAAAATTGGTTTGAAATTGAGTTTGAATTAAACACCCTTGGGCTTTGATTTCTCAAATTGAGCTTTGAACCATGTTATTCTATGTATTTACAAATGTTTCCCAGAAAATAGGCCCAAGAGGATTGACTTTGGAGCATCAGAAACTTGGTTTTTGGCTTGGAGGTGCAATCTGGATTTTCCAGATTTTGCACTCCCGCTCGAGCGGGGAATTCGAGCATCCAGTACTTTGCGCTATTTTACAGTCCGCTTGAGCGTGGTATGGTGCGCTCGAGCGGGATCATGTGTCTCACGCTCGAGCGAGCGTCGAGCGTCCATCGAGCGGAGATTTCATCCATCCAGTACTTTTTGGTCCACTCGAGCGGGGGAGTTTACGCTCGAGCGGATACCTTTGTTGCATGTCCGCTCCAGCGGGGAAACCTGCGCTCGAGCGGGACTCTGTTTTTCTGAAAATTCTAAAAATATTTTCTGAATGCATCTTTGCATCCTCATTCCATCCTAGGCATTCTTAGGCCTAGTTTAAGGCATCTTAATGAGGATATAGATGTAGAACACACCGAGGCAATTAGGGTTTAAGTTATTATCTTTCCCAACTGGGTAGCTTAGTGTGTGTTCGATCTGTTACTGTGTAAGGTTGGCTTCCGAGGAGATGCTCTAGCTTATTGTAGCCCAGAACTCTGTGAGTAACAACTGTGTAAAGATATGTTCAAAATGATTATCTTCTGAACAATTAAACTGTACTGTTTCTGAACTGATACTGTTAACTGAATGAATGTATGTCCTATATTCTGAACTGTATTATGGCATCCTTAGCAACTACTGTTACTGACTGTTACTGTTACAGAGATCTCTGTCGGTTCCCTCGTTGGAACCACTATTGTTTACTGATTAATGGCCATCATTGACTGTTCGGTCTTTTAAGACCTACTGTTTACTGTTATGCTAATGGATGTACCACATATGACTGTTTACTGTACTGAACAACTGATATACTGATTGAAATGATCTGTTTTCATTACTGTAAGGACATTCATTCTAAACCCCTTTACGCTTTATGTTATTCACTGGGCTTTAGCTCACTGCTCATATATATATGTAGGTGTACAGGCACCAGACCGCAGTTAGGAGCGTGGGGTAGATTTCCCTTTTTGTCAAGCCAACCACTGTGCCTCACTGCGAGGTTCCGAGCCTGCCAAACTATGGCTTAGGGGTGTTTTTATTTCCCCGTCTGTCTTTGTATCTGTTTTGTACTGTACTGTTTAATAGGGATTAAGTCCTTGTTCTGAATGATTGTATATAATGTACATACTGTTTTGTCACTGACTGCATATATGTATGAAAAATCTTTTTGCATACAGACTGTCACAGCTCATTGGACATTGTTTATTTACTGTATTGGCTTCCGCCATGCCCCTGTACTCTGTTTTACTGTCTTACTGTTAAGCAGGCCTTCGGTAATCTCGGATTACTGGCCGGTTACGGTGCTAAACCCATAGGTGCGGGTTTGGGTCGTGACAGGAGGCCTGTCTGACAGTAGTGGTTTCTCTGAGCTTTTCGATTAGGTCAAGGTCTACCCGACGGAGCTCTTCAGTTAGTTCTGGGTTCGGACGTAAAACCCTTGGGGTAGGCAGACCGACTTCCACTGGGATGACCGCCTCAGAGCCATATGTTAAGCGAAAGGGGGTCTCCCCAGTAGGAGTCCGAGTAGTAGTACGGTAAGCCCAGAGTACATTCGGTAATTCCTCAGCCTAGAGTCCTTTAGCAACTTCTAGCTTAGTTTTGATGATCTTCAGGAGAGAACAGTTGGTGACCTCGACTTGGTCATTGTCTTGGGGATGACCTGGGGAGGAGAAACATGGTTGGATCTGGAGGTCTGCACAGAACTTTCTATACTTGGCGTTGTCGAATTGTTTGCCGTTGTCGGAGACGATGGCTTGAGGGATACCAAACCTGCATACGATCGACTGCCAGATGAATTTGGTTGTGTTCCGCTCGGTAATGGTGGCAAGGGGTTCTGCCTCCAACCACTTGGTGAAGTAATCAATGGCGACAATCGCGAACTTGGTTTGGCCTCGGCCGGTGGGAAGTGGACCAACTAAGTCGATCCCCCATTTGGCGAACGGATAAGGACTGCAAAGTGTGATCAGCTCTGTAGGAGGAGCATGGGGGATGTTGGCAAAGCGTTGACACTTATCGCATTTGAGCACGAAGTCAGTCGCATCTTGGTTGAGAGTAGGCCAGAAATAACTAGTGCGAAGTATTTTGGGGCTAGGGATCTGCTGCCTGAATGATTACTGCAAATACCCTCATGGATTTCGCGCATTACATAGGTTGCTTGAGCCGGATTGAGGCATCGCAGATATGGGCGTGAAAATCCACGTTTGTACAAGACACCACTGACGAGGATGTAATTGGACGACCGAACCTTAACTTTGGCGGCTTGCTGTTGGTTATCAGGAAGTTCCCCCGTTGTCAAAAATAGGAAGATGTCGGACGTCCAAGGAATGGGTTCGTTTTGCAGGAGCTGCACTTCTTGCTGGTCGGGGGAGATGGCAGGGTGGGCTAGGTATTCGAGGCGGACACCATGGCTGAGGTCAGATTGGTCTGCAGAAGCTAGCTGAGCCATCTCATCTGCCTTAGAGTTTTCCGTCCGAGGGATGTGCTTGATGCAGAAGTTATTGAAGAGGCGAACAAGGGGGAGTGTAATATCCTTGTAAGCCCGCATTGTATCCTCCTTGGCATCGAATTCCCCCGTAATTTGTCCGACAATGAGCTGGGAGTCGATGAATACCCGGATGTGGCTGACACCGATGTCCCTGGCTAAGCGGAGACCTGCTATCAATGCCTCGTATTCGGCCTCATTGTTATTGGCCTCGAACAAGAAACGGAGAGCACATTTGAAATAGCCACCCTCAGGGGCGGTGAGGATGAGACCGGCCCCACTACCCTCCCTGCGGGATGATCCGTCGATGTTAAGAGTCCAAGAATGAGGGTCTTCTAGCTCAGTAAGGGTTGGTGGGGGTGGAGGGGCCGTGGTTAGGGTAGGATTAGTGAATTCCATGATGAAATCGGCTACAACCTGCCCCTTTATTGCTGTTCGAGGTCGGTAGGAGATGTCAAACTGGCTGAGTTCCATTGACCACTGCATGAGTCTGCGAGAGAGCTCTGGTTGCTACATTACCTTCTTCAAAGGTTGGTCGGTGAGGACCACTATGGAATGGGCTTGGAAGTAAGGACGGAGTCGTCTGGAGGCGGTGACCAAGGCCAAGAACAATTTTTCTAACAGTAGGTAATTCTGCTCGGTGCCCCTGAGGGCCTGACTGATGTAGTAGACCGGCTGTTGAACAGAGTCGTCTTCCCTAATAAGAGCTGCACTGACTGCGGTGCTTGAAACGGCTAAGTAGAGAAAGAGGGGTTCACCAGTGATTGCCTGAGAAAGGAGGGGAGGGGGTTGGCCATGCATTGTTTCAACTGCTGAAAGGCCTCTTCGGACTCGGTCGTCCATTCAAAAGTTTGCCGAAGAACTTTGAAGAAGGGGAGGCACTTATCCGTTGCGATGGAAATGAAGCGGTTGAGGGCGGCAACTTGGCCAGTGAGTCTCTGAACTTCCTTAACCGTTCTGGGTGACTGCATTTCAATCAAGGCCTTGATCTTTTCAAGGTTAACTTCAATGCCCCGCTGATTGACCTTGAAACCCAAGAACTTCCCAGATCCTACGCCGAAGGCGCACTTCTCCGGGTTGAGCTTCATTTGGTACTTCCGTAGGGTGGCAAAGGTCTCTCGCAAGTCGGTTAGATGGTCGGCGGAGAGTTTGCTCTTGACTAGCATGTCGTCGACATATACTTCCATATTTCGACCGATCTGATGATGGAAAACGGCGTTGACCAACCGTTGGTAGGTGGCCCCAGCATTTTTTAGTCCAAATGGCATCACACAGTAGTGGTAGGTGCCTCGGTCGGTAATGAATGAGGTGTGTTCCCGATCAGATGGGTGCATCAGAATTTGGTTGTACACAGAGAAGGCATCCATGAAGCTGAGTATTTGATGACCAGCCGTGGCGTCAACCAGCAGATCTATGCGAGGGAAGGGATAGCTGTCTTTGGGGCAAGCTCGGTTGAGGTCGGAGTAGTCGACACAGAGTCGCCATTTGCCATTGTTCTTGCAGACTAAGACCACATTGGACAACCATCTGGGGTAGTCCACGTTCTTGATGAATTGGGCCTCAAGGAGCTTGTCAACTTTTGCGGCAATAAGAGTATTGCGCTCAGGATGAAAGATGCGCTGCTTCTGGCGGTAAGGTTGGAAATGGGGTCAATGCTGAGGCGATGGGTTATGAAGGAGGGGTCAATACTCGGCATGTCTGAATGGGTCTAGGCAAAGACATCATTGTGCTCAGTCAGGAGGGCGGTAAGGTCGGCCTTTGCTTGGGGGGATAGTTGGCTGCTGATTTTGGCAGTTTTTGTTGGGTTGGTGGGGTCGATGGGAACCTCAACGAGCTCCTCCACAGGTTCCCCTCTGACCAGCTCGTCCTCATCTCGGACGTTAAGTCCTTCAATGATTATGGCTTCTTTCAGCTTGACTTCTCTGAGTGAGGCGACATAACATTCCCTGGCCACGGTCTGCTCTCCCCTCACTGTCCCGACCCCCAGATCGGTGGGGAACTTAATGGCGAGGTGGTAAGTTGACGTGATAGCTTGAAAAGCATTTAGGGCGGTGCGATCAAGGATGATGTTGTAGGCGGATGGGCAATCGATAACAAGGAAAGTGAGCAACTTTGTAGTCTGCCGTGGGTACTCACTGATTATGATGGGAAGATCGATGGAGCCGATTGAGGTCACCCGGTCGCCAGTGAAACTGACCAAAGGGGTTTGGAGAGGAGATAGACTTTCCTCCCCAATTTTGAGCTGGCGAAAGCAGTTGAGAAAGATGATGTCTGAAGAACTGCCGTTATCAATGAGAACTCGCCTGACCTTGTAGTTGGAGAGGAGGGCAGAAATGACAAGAGGGTCATCATGAGGGTAACAGATGCCTGTACAGTCGGCGTCCGTGAAGATGATGGGCTCGGTCCACTGCTTGGGCTATTTGGGGGGTCGGTCTACCGTAGCAACTGCTTTGTCTGAGCCCTGCCTTATCTTTCTGAGTTCTGCCCTCTGAGCCAAACGAGATGGTCCCCCACAAGCAAGGCCACCTAAAATAACTCTGATTTCACCAATAGGTGGGGGGGGGGATTACCTGGTGGCTGAGGCTGTTGTGGAGGGCGATCATGGCCTTGGTTAGGTTGGGCTGGCTGTTGGGGAGGGGTGCGCCGACGGTTGTTTCTGAGGGGCTCAATTCTTTGCCTCTGCTGAGGGCGAGTGTCCGTGAACCGGCTGAGGCGCCCCTGGCGTATTAGGGTCTCGACCTAGTCTTTGAGGTTAACACATTCATCGGTGTTATGGCCATGGTCCTGGTGAAAGCGGCAATATTTGGACTGGTCTTTCCGATTGGAAGGGGTTCGTGAAGGTTGGGGCCATTTGAGGGGGTAGTCCCGCTAGATCTGATTGAGGACTTGTTCCATGGGGGAATTAAGGGGTGTGTACCGCTCGAACCGACCGGGCGGTCGGGCTGGTGCCGACCGGTCAGCTCGGGGGGATCGGTCGGTATAGTGCGGTGTTTGGCTATTATACTGGGTGTTTCTGGGTTCTGAGTCTTTTCTTTTTTCTCTGGGGGTCGGGTTTTTGGTTATTGGATCTTGTCGGGCGGCTGGGAGTCCTCAGCATTCATGTATTTTTGGGCTTTGGTGAGTAGGGTTGCCATGGAGGTCAGGGGGTTTTTAGAGAGGGAGAACAGGAAGTCGGACGACCGCAGACCGGCCATGAAAGCAGTGAGGATGACCTTGTCATCATTTTTCACTACTTGCAGGGCTTCGGTGTTGAAGCGGGTAATGAAACTGTGTAGCGACTCCCCCTCGGTCTGTCGAATGTTGAGGAGTTGGGTTGCCAGGCGTCGCTGGCGTTGGGCTCCAATAAAATGGTTGAGGAATGAGTCATTGAAGTGCTGAAAAATGGAGACGGAGTCTGCCGGTAACTGGCTAAACCACAGTCGAGCTGACCCCTTCAGTGTCACGGGGAAAGCTCGACACATGATCTCGTCGGGGAATACATGGAGGATCATGAGGGTTCTGTAGGTCTCCAGATGGTCGACTGGGTCCGTCGTACCGTCAAAAAAGTCGATGGTGGGCATCTTGAACTTGGGGGGTAAAGGTTTATCCCGGATGGAGGCAACAAAGGGTGAGTTTGCTGTGGTGGAGGGTTTATGCTGGATATTCTGCATGACCCCTTAGAGTTGGAGCTTTATGGCTCGGAGCTCTGCATCCTAGCGAGGAATGTGGTCACCACCGGAGGGCAGCGTTGCCAGGATCGATGAGTGCGGGGGTGGAGGTGGTGGATGAATATTTAGAGGAGGAGGTTGTACGCCTTCCAGTTGGGTGGGTAGGGCTGCTGGATAATATGACTCCGGGCTCGTTCTTGGTTGGGCGGAATATCTGGAGGTGGGGGAGGAGGCATAGGAATATTTCTTTGGAGTAGAGCATTTAGTAGGGCTAGGGCTGCAAATGAACCGAGCTGTTCGTGAACAGGCTCGGCTCGACTCAGCTCGGCTCGGCTCGGCTCGGCTCGTTTAGTAAACGAGCCGAGCTCGAGCTCGCATGTGTTCTGCTCGGTAGGCTCGGCTCGTTTATCTTTAATTAAATTATATAATGAATATATTTTATATATTAAATAATATATAATATATATAAATACATTATTTATATATTAAAAATATATAAATATATATATAAATAATAATATAAATGCATTTTTTATATATTAAATAATATAAATAATATTTTTTATTTAAATATTTATATTTAAATAATATAAATAATATTAAAAAAAAATTATCGAGCCGAGCCGAGCCGAGCCGAGCTCGAGTTCGATAAAAATTAACGAGCCGAGCCGAGCTCGAGCCCAGTCCCTTATCGAGCCGAGCTCGAGCTCAATAAACGAGCTCGATAACTTAACGAGCCGAGCTCGAGCCCAGTAAAGCTCTGCTCGGCTCGGTTCGTTTGCAGCCCTAAGTAGGGCTTCGTTTTGCTCGGCCATGCGGTTAATGCTGTTGGTAAGCTCGATGAAATGCTGTGGTGGGTTGTTTGGATTGGGGGGTCGGCCTGGTGGTCTGTAGCATTTTGGTGAGAAGCCATGGACCTAGTCGTGACCATACACTTTGATGGGTAGCAGGAAAGGGTTATTGGAACAGGGTCTCCGACGACAGTGAGCACAACTGGCGCGCGGAGCAAGCCACTTCCCACAGACAGCGCCAACTGATGATACAGTTATGGTATCACGGGTTCCAGGTGGAATGGGTCGGACTGATCCACGCTTCTCCAACCGGTAACTGAGTGTTCAAGCCCACCAGAGAACCTGCACACAAGTTCAACAAGGAACGGGAAGTCCCCCAGCGAACCCTCCGACGAGCAAGTTAGAAAGAGAAGTAGAGTGTAGAGAGAGATTGGAGATAGAAAGCTTACCCTTCTTCTTGTCTCCAACGTCTGCTTATATCCTTTGGTAATCATGTTGTCGTAATAAATACTGTGAAAGGCTGCATTAATAGCGATGTGCAGTGGCAATAACTTTGCAGATCTTTGTCTGCTGATGTGGCTTGCCCTTTACGTGCCACATGTCTAAATATCATTGGTCCTTCATGTCATGTTGATTTCCAGCTGTGCTGGGCCTTATCAGTTGGGTTATGTCTTGGGCCCTAAGTGGTAGGCTTAGGTTGTTCATAGTGGGTTATGGCCTTTCTAGGCCTAACCACATTAATATGAATTTATCGTCGAACTCTAAAAAATGAATGGCATAAATCATTCGAAATGGATCCCAAACATAGGTCCACTAAGCTCAACAACACTTCTCTATCCAGATCATCAATGGGAGAGGAGCTCAACCATTTTTTTTTCAAATTACAAAAAAAAAAAAAAAAAAACCCCCTCAAATTTGACCATTATAACAAAATAAATTTTAAACTTTTAATTATGTCAATTTAAATTATAATATTTTGATTTGTTTTCAATCTAAACCATCAACATATTTTATTAAGTAAAATCAACAAAAAATTATATTTTAGTCTTTAAACTCAATGCAGTTATATATAAAATATCTAAAATATTAGTTTCATTGAATTTAATGATTAAAATACCACTTTTTTTTCCCTCAATTTTTGATAGACAAATAATTTATATTGAAAAAAAAAATAGGGTTTAAATTTACAAAATTAAAAAAAGTTAGAAATTTTTTTATTATAAGGATCAAACCCTTTTTTTTTATAAAAAAAAAAAAACAATTCCCAAATTTAGCTTGCTTGTTTTTGGTTTTCCAAAAACACTTTTCAGAAAATTCTACTTTATTATTTTTTGTGTTTTTTTGTTTTTATTGTATTTTTTTTAATATTTTAAGCAATTTTTAAAATTTTTAGACACACCTAACATAAATACAATAAAAATATAACTTTTGTGGAATTTTTTTTTAAAAATTCACTAAATACAAAAAATACAAAAAAAAAAAAAACGAGAATTCAGTATATTTTTATGTATTTATTAATTTTTTAAAATATTTTTTCACAAATTTTTTACTTTTTATATATATCTAAGTAAGGTGCATCTAAAAAAGTAAAAAAAAATGCTTAAAATTTAAAAAATATTCACTAAAATAATAAAAAAAAAAAAAAAACTCAAACCAAACAGACAAAATAGTGGCATTAAATTGTTGTGCCAGCATCATCTGTCGAGGAAGAGACTCATTGAACACTACTGCTAGTTTTTAAACACAGGATGATGTAAGGAACCTGCAAGGAGGAGTCAATAGCATCCCAACTTGGAAACTGCGGGTTAAACTTTAGCAGGGCATAAAGACCAAACACCAACTCAGTGACATGAACTGGGGAATTCACAATAAATTTCTCTGTGCATATCATGATGCCATGATACTGAAATTTAGAAATCAATTGCAACTTCTTCACTCTTTAAGCTGTTAGATCTTTAATACATGAAATTGAAATTTTGAAATCAATTGTAATTTCTCTCCATTATGAGTGGTATATAGTTAATAGTGGTTGTTGGATTTGAACTTGGTATATTAGTTGTGTTAGGCTTTATTAGTTTTCTAATTATTATGAATTAGTAGTTTGTTTAATAATATAAATATTTATCATATTGGTAATTACTTTCCTATTGATAAAAATAAAAATCAACAAAATTCACCAATAACATGTACCCCTATTACTTTTGGTCAAGTAGAGTTTGATTGTTCTTGTGTGATGGAGATTTCATTGAACTTAATTCGATAAATAAATTGATATCACGAGTTATACATTGGAGTACAAGACATAATTCTAATGAAGATCTTAGAAATTTCGTTTGTCAAGAGTTAAATTAAATGAATAAGTATAAAAGGATAAAATAAATTAAGAGATTATTTGAGATGATCTAAATAAGTATTCTTTTTTACTTTTTACTAAAAAACGTAAAGTATGAGTTGGATTTGAAGTGATGTGGTAAAGAGGTGATGTGACTTAAATAGAATAATGACTTTTTGACTTTTTTAAATTATATCAAATTAGGCCTAAATAAATCAATAAGATAAAATATCATATGTAAATCATAATCACTTATCTTTTCTCTTACCACTATCATATTTAAATTAAAAAAATAAAAAATTATTATCAATCAAAACTAATTTAACTATATTAAATTAATTAAAAGGTCAAGTTAAATTAATTTTGTTTATAATTTGGTCGTGTCTATCTTGCATTTGACACACCTTTTAAGGAAAGTGTATCATAACAGTACCCTTGCTAGAAGGTGGTAGGCCATATAGGGACAAATTGGGAAAGGTAGTTGGCTGATAGAATAATGCTTTTTTTGAATTTGATCATATCAAGCCCTGTGACCAATTGACTTTTGCATATTTATTTTTTTTAGTTTGTGTTTGTTCTTATTGGTGAAAATTTAAATGTTGTCAGATTTAATATTGCCTATTTTAAGAAATAGGTTAAAAATTAATTTTTTAATTTTTTAATTTTTTTCAGTTACATTATCTTTTTATTTTATTTTTTACATTTGAAAAAAAAAATTGACTTTTACACTATATAATGAACCCATCTTCATATAAAAAAAATTTAATGTCATATACATGGTTAAGTTCGCTATACGTTCTTTAATTAAAATTTTTTTTGTCAGCAAAAAAAAGAATTTTTATTGATGATAATTAAATATACAATGAGATCAATACATCAATAAAGAAGAAGATGATGGGTACAATAAACATCATAACAAAACACTCCGATTTAAACTCGTTTGAGAGTAGACTTTTTTAGTAATTTTTTGACTTTTTGACTAAAATATGATGTAAAAAAAATTAGTATGTTTGGGATGACTTTTTAGCTTTTTACGAAATGATGTGTAAAAAGTAGAGAAAAAATAGAATTTTTGACTTCTTGATATGAATTGTTGACTTTTTAATTTTTTTAATAACTTTTTAATTTTTTAACTAAAAGAAACACTTGTCAAACTTGACCTAAGTTAAGACTAAAGAAAAAACCCATTCATATGCCAACATCACATCAAAATTGGTGCGAATCCAACCAAAACACCCGGGCCAAGAACACTGCGGACGGAGCAGACAGCCTATTCGTAAGATACATTAGCAGATTGCAACTTGAACTCAAACCCCAATGGCAAGGTAGTCAACTACCATTAAGGATCATTTATCATCTCTCAATTTTAAAAATTGTGTATTTAAATCTTTTAACTATACTTTGTTTCTGGAGAGATGAAAGTAAAATATGTTTTCTTTTTGTTTTTTTGTTGTTTGAGAGAGAGATCTAAAAGTATGATTTTAAAGTTGAGGGGATAAATTATAATTAACTCCTAAATAAATAAATAAATTTTAAAAACATTTTTACTAATGTATTTGGCACATATAGTGGGTGTTTGAGAAATTATTATTTTAGTAGGTTATTTTAGCTTTAAACTATTTAGTAGGTTAAAATTTTTGTATTTGAAAAGATAATTGAATTTTTTTGTAATTAAATGTGATATTTGTGAGAGAAAGTCATTGGTTATGTTAGCCTATTTTGGCCCCGTTTGGTAGAGCTGTGAGAAAGTGATTATAACTTATAACCTAACAGCCTATAACTTATAACTGTGAACATAAGCTGATTTTTTACTTATAAATTAAGCTTCTCCTCCCCTACTCAAAGAATAAATTGATTTTTGACTTACAAAAAGTTATAAGCTATATTATTAAGCTGAATCAAATACATCAAAATAACTTAAATTAAGCTAAAAGTTGAAATAAATTAGAAATAAGCCCTACCAAACAGGCCTTTATAATTTTGTAAATTTTAGTCAAAAAAAATAGCCTAAAACCCACTTGCTAAATAGGGCCATAATATTAATGTAATAAGTCTCATTTCAAACACCAAAATTTTATCATTACATGAAATATTAGTTACCAAAAATTATTTATAAAAATTACGTTTTATAGCATTATCGTAGCAAAATAAAAGAGAACAACAAAAATGAAGCACTATCATTCATTGTGATGTGAGCAAGTGCACTGCAAGTTGAATTTGTAACTTTAAAAAGGAAAATGTTTGAGGGCCCGAAACTTGAGGCTCGAATTGGTTCAAAACCCTAAAACGACGTCGTTTTGGGGTTTTGTTTTGTTTTGTTTTTTTTTTTCTTTCTTTTCTCCTTTTCTTTCTTCTTCTTCGTTGAGAAGAAGAACCCAGGCGAGAGAGAGAGAGAACACAGGCGAGAGAGAGAGAGAAGCAGGTCGTCGTTGGCGTCGGAGCTCGTCGGCTGATCGTTGCAGCTCGTCGGCCGTCGCAGCGCCGCCTCCGCCTCTGCCTCCGCCCGCTTCCGCTCTGCAGCTCGTCGCTCGTCTGCCTCCGCACGCCGCCGCCTCCGCCTCCGCCTCCGCCTCCACCCCCGCCTCCAACCCCATTTTTAGGGCCCCCTCCAGTTCTGCTCCTCCTCTCCTTCTTCTTCTTCCTCCTTTCCTTCTTCTTCCTCCAACCGCCTGAAATTCGAGCCGTTTGGCTCGAAAATTTTTCGGGCCCTGTAGCAATACTCCTTTAAAAAAGGGAGAGTTGGTAGAGCCAGAGACAATGGCAGAGCAAATGCAGGTTAAATTTGGGGCGTTTTGGCAGTTTTTTTTTAGCTTTTTTTTTTTTAAATTTTTTGAATCATATTATTTTCTTATTTTTTTATAAAAAAAATCAAAAAAATTAATTTTTTATCAACTTTTCAAAACACTACTTTGTAATTTTAAAAATAAAATATTAAAAAAAATTAGAAATAATATAATATATTAGGGATAATAATTTTAATTTAATGAGAGTTAAAAAAATATAAGGTGATAAATAAATAGAAAATGAATTTGTTCACATATTTTTTAGTGTGTGAACAATACAGAAAATGTGATTGGTTCAAATATGTGGATTCTACATGGCCTTATTTGGTTTGTTTTTCAGAAAAATTTTTGAAAAAAATTCTCTACAAATAAATTTTTAAGAGTAATCAAATCGAACAAAATTTTTCAAAAAAAATCTTAAAATTTTGTTTGGTTACCTACTTTTCAAAATCACTCTCTCTCTCTCATACACATCAAATCAATCATTTTTTTTTAAATTCTCTCCCAAAAATAATTTTCCAAAATTATTTTTAAAAAAAGGCAAACCAAACAAGGTTTCGTACTTTTTATCTAAAAAATTACTCTATAAACACAAACCAAACACACTCAGTAGGTCCCACTTTTCTCTATCAATCAAAATACATGTATTGTTAGAGTGTGTGAACAAAATTATACTCAAAACAAATGAGTAAAACTAAATGTTTAGTGTAATATTTAGTGTTTTAATTATTTATATTGAAAATAAATAAATTATATATATTATATACATATAAAATATAATTACCGTAGGGGCATGGTAGAATGGGGTGAGGAGAGCAAAATCCAACTCTGCCTCACTTCTTCAACGAGGCAAGGGATTGCGAAGGTTGAATGGGATGGAGAAAAGTTAGGCCTAATGAAATTATTAATGTGGTGGTATTATGTAAAAAATATAATAAAAATTATGTTTATTTATGTACTTGTGTGATAGTATTAATTGATTAAAATAAAATTGATAAAATTACGTAAAATCTTAAATTTATTATTTTTATAAAGTAGGGATAAAATTAGATTGTGAATCCTACCCCCTAATTACATATTTTTTTTATAAGGGATTAACAATCCCATGAAACTGTTAGGACATGTTTGTTTGTATTTTTGAAACGAGGAATTGAATTAATAGTATGTGAGACTCACCTAAAGAGTATTTGGTTAGAGACATGAGTGAGGGGATTAACTATTTCCTTAGACTAGTAATCCCCCCCCCCCATGTAGTAGGACTAATAAAGTTATGGGAGGGTTGGGATTAGAAATTGAGTGAGGGATTAGTGAATTTTTAAATAATTTTTAAGTACAAATTATATTTTTTAGAACAAAAAAATAATTATAATATTAAAAAATACTAAAAATTTAAAAATATTTAATTTTATATATTAATAGTATCTATAGTATTACTAATTTGGTTATGTACAAAAAAAAAATACTATTTATCTTACATCTCTAATCTAATACCACTACACTAATAATCTTATCACTTAATCCTTATACTTTCAATCTTTTCTATCCTATAAAGCCAAACAAACGTTACCTCAGACCATATCAATTTTACCACCCAAATATGATTTATATAGGGCAATCTGATCTCATTGCCTATAGAACTGAACAAACATTACCATAGATTATGGAGGATGCTAATGATACTTGGAAATTATTATGTGACCTATCATATTAGTAGATTAGGTCCCATCTTGCATTCCAAAATTTATTGTTATATGATATATCAATTTATATAAAACAAAAAGCAAAAAAAGAATATTTGTGTAGAATTTTCTTCATCTACTTCTTTTTCTAATCATTTCATCATTTTCATTATTAAGTTTAAATTTGAATTTGAGACAACTTAAAATCACTGGTTTCATTTTGATAATTAAAATTGTTTATTTTACAAGATCCTCCATATATATCATCCATAAAAGAAATTAGATCGATTTGATAATCATAACCTTTTCATTTTATCTTATTTGTTTCTGTGGGGACGTATTTTTTGGATGAAAACACGTGGCCAAGGTGGCACTAAAGTGTCAGCCGAGGTGCCACGTGTCCTTGACTTGACGCCGAGGTACTCTCGGCTAGGCCGAGGTTATCTGCGGAGATACCGGAATCTAAGATGAGCGGATAAGTTACAAGAGTCCTAGAATGAGGGAGGACTTCAGCTTGGATAAGGATGAAGCTCTTAGGGAGTTTATCTTTATCTATTTGAGAGTCCTAGATAGGCATTGAGCCAGAGCCCATTAAAGCTAGACTTCTACAGGGATTAGGTCAGTGTTGGTTATAAAAGTAAGGCACCCTCGTGGGTCTAAGGTGCGCTTTTTGTATTCTGAATAGTGAGTAAAGTACTTTTACTATTTTTAAGAGATAACTGACTTGATCGTCGGAGTGCCCCCGGGTGGACGAACCACCGCCGGAGTCTTTTTCTTTCTGTGACAGGTCGTTCGGGTGCAATCTATTCTGCCAGTGTTCTCCAGCTGAGTACCTGTTTGGTAATGTGGTCAGAAAACAGCACACACAATTTGGCGTCGTCTGTGGGAAAGAAAGGAGAATAGATGGCCAACGACGGACAGAAATAAAAGGTTGGGACGACATCCCTACTGGGAGTGGTAAGCACATTGACCCTAACGTGGAGGAGGATAACTGCAATGAAGAAACTTGGGATTAGAATCCCGGAGAGAAAGACATCGGCAAGGAGGGCGACGTACCAAAGAAGTCAGATCGAGGCGGGTATTATAACGAGGACGACCTCCAGGTATGGAAAGATAGATGCCTGCAGAGGGACGACGAGATGAAGGGAATGACAAATAAATTGGCGGACCTGTAATCGGTCGTCAATTTCATGATGCAGAACAACGTCATGCAGCCACCGTTCCCCGTTACAAGACAAGCCGATTCCAGCGGCCAAGAACAATGCCTAGAAGGGAGGGCAGAAAACAGTCCCTACAGTTCCCCAGCACACCAGGACCAAGGAACACTCTTACCGGCCTTCAAGGGAGGTCGGGCGAGGAGAGTTAATGAAAGAAGATTCTCGGAGGATGCATCGTACCAAAGAAGCTGACCCCAAAAAACATTGGTATGTTCAGGGGAAGGAACTTTGCTTCGATGCAACTAACGGAGAGAGGTCCAAGAGGACTCATAACGACACCGGGAGTAGCGCACCAAAAAGGCTGAAATCCATTGATAGCCGAGCTCCTGGACGGACCAAGGAGGATCTGAGGGATTACCACCAGAGGAAGCGACAAGACGCCGATGTAACCTCACCGGTCAAGCCGAGAATGCCATTCTCGGTAGAATTGGACAAGTTTGAGGCCCCGAAGAGGTTCCATATCCCGAGATTCCAGATATACGACGGGAAGTATGACCTTAACTTTTACGTCGGCTTGTACTTGAACTGAATGGCCCTATACATCGGGAATGAGTCGTTGCTCTGCAAAGTGTTCCCCTCATTCTTTGGGGAAATTGCATCAAGCTGGTTTCACAAGTTACTGAAAGGAATTGTGAAAAGTTGAGAAGGCCTAGCTGAGATGTTCGTGGCTAGATTTGTGACAAACAAACTACAGCCATTGATAGTGGACTCCTTGATGACTCTAAGAATTGGCAAGGATGAAAGCCTTAGGGCCTGTGCCAAAAGGTATTATGAGGTGTTCAACCGAATACCAGGATGCAACCAAGACGTGGCGGTTGTGTCTTTTAAGAACTGCCTGAAAGATGATTGCCTACTTTGAAAATCACTGGCAAAGACATTGCCAAAAAGTATGGAGGAACTTATGGCTAGGATAGAAAAATATGCTAGGGCCGAGGAGGACACGCCGGGGACAAAGGCGTCTAAACAAGAGAAAAGAAACGGCTCGCCGAAGCGAGGCCGAGGTAATGGTGGGTACAACAAGAAAGAGACAGGACTGAGGGCTGCACAGGCAGTCATAACCGTATTCCGAATTCCGGTCTACAAAGTCTTGGAAAGAATCCGGAATCAGCCCTATTATAGGGCACCAGAGAAGCTTTCTAGTGAATTTATGGGATTCTGGGGAAACACTGTGCCTACCACAACGAGGATGGACATCTAACTCAAGGGTGCAGAGCCCTAAAGGCACATCTGGAAGACCTGGTAAGACAAGGTCATCTAAGGGACTTGGTAGATGAGACCAGGACAAGCGAAGAACAAGCAAGACTGCCTCAGGCACCGGTAGCACCACCTCTACCAGCCCCACAACCGCAAGCAGGCAGACCTCGAGTGATCAATGTGATTCACACAAAGGTCAATGAGAACGAGATGCGTGGGGAAACTCAAAAGGTAAAACACTTGCAATATGTGTATCAGGTCCGGCAGAAAAGACCAAGGGCAGACGAGTGCTAAGGACCAGTGGTATCCTTTACTGAAGATGACGTAGAGATGGTGCATCATCCACACAATGATGCCTTGGTAATATCCCTCCAGATTGGAGAGTGCCAGGTAAAGCGAATTCTGATTGACCAGGACAACTCTTGTGACATCATGTACGTCAGGTGTTACAAGGAGCTTGGCCTTCACCAAGATGATCTGGAACAATCCAATGGCCCAATGATCGGGTTTAATGGAACACCGACTTGGCCCTTGGGAGCAGTAAGTTTGGAGGTGCAGGCTGGCACCAAGAAGGAAAAAATTGAGTTCACAATAATTGACACTCCCTCCCCTTACAATGTTATCTTGGGAAAGCCATGGCTGCATGCAATGGGGGCTGTTCCCTCAACATTGCACCAGTTGTTGCGGTTCTAACAGAACATGGAATTGAGGAGGTCAGAGGGGATCAAGTGCAGGCAAAGAATTGCTTCATGGCAGTAATGAAATCCACCTGCAACATACGAGAAGCAGAAGCAGCAGAGATTGAAGATGAGGACATGGAGGTCCTTGAGGACGTCGCTAAGGAACCCGCCGAGAAAAGTGAGGAAGCCCTGAAGAAGATCTTAGTCCAGCAAGGGAATGAAAAGCGCTTTTTCCTCATCGGCTCAGGCTTGGCCGAGGAAGAGGAAAGGAAATTAGAAGCATTCTTGAGAGCAAACCTTGAGGTGTTTGCTTGGACACCGTACGAGATGCCTGGCATTGACCCCGAGGTCACTTGCCATAAACTGAATGTGGACAGGTTGGCTAAACCTGTCATCCAGCGAGCAAGAAGGCCGACGTTGTTGCATGTTGAGGCAGTAGAAGAGAAAGTTAATAAACTTCTGGAGGCCAGAGCCATTCGAGAGGTAAATTACCCGACATGGTTATCAAACACGGTGGTTGTGAAGAAAAAGAATGGGAAGTGAAGGGTCTGCGTGGACTTCACCAGCCTGAACAAGACTTGTCCTAAAGACAGTTTCCCTCTACCCAAGATTGACCAATTAGTGGATACCACTTTAGGGCATGGAAGGATGAGCTTCCTGGACACTTACAGAGGGTATCATCAGATAGCCATGTACCCCCCAAATGAGGAGAAGACCGCATTTATCACCCCAAAAGAGCTATATTGCAACAGAGTGATGCCTTTTGGGTTGAAAAATGCAGGAGCAACTTACCAAAGATTGGTGACTAAGATGTTCAAACATCTAATAGGCAAAACAGTGGAGGTTTACATTGATGACATCGTCGTGAAGACTAATGAACCTGAGGATCATCTGGCCGACCTAAAGACAGTTTTTGACATCCTAAGGACATTTCAGCTCCGACTCAATGCATCGAAGTGTGCATTTGGAGTTGGGTCAGGGAACCTCCTGGGATACTTGGTCACCAGAAAGGGGCATTGAGGCGAGCCTGGATCAAATCAAGGCCATTCTGGAGTTAGAAAGCCCAACGTCGGCAAAACAAGTGCAGATGTTGACTGGAAGGGCTGCAGCCCTAAATAGATTCATAAGCAGAAGTTCTGACAAATGCAAACCTTTCTTCAGTTTAGTAAAGAAAGCCACAGACTTCTTATGGACAGAGTAGTGCGAAGTCGCCTTGGCCGACTTGAAGAAGTACTTGACAACATCTCCAGTTCTCTCAAATCCAGTACTTAGAGAGGAGCTGTTCTTATACTTGGCGGTCTCAGAACTTGCAGTAAGTGCAGTAATAATCAGGGAAGATAGGGGAGAACAGAGGGCATTTTACTACGTGAATAAAACCCTAGCACATGCAGAGACCAGATATCTACCTTTGGAAAAGCTAACACTAGCTTTGGTAATTGCCTCCAAGAAGCTGAATCATTACTTTTAAGCCCACAAGATTGTGGTGTTAACTGAGCATCCTCTAAAGTCCCTGTTGCAGCAAGGGGATCTGACAGGCAGGATAGCCAGATGGGCAGTGGTGTTAGGCCAATATGACCTAGAATTCAGACCTAGAACAGCAATCAAAGGCCAAGTTTTGGCCGACTTCGTGGCCGAGTTCACACCAGGCACCATCATACATCGGGCTTCGTTGAGTCGAAGTATACGATGTCCAGGTGAACAAGGAGAAACCCAGTTGGAGATAGCCAAACAGAGGAAAGAAGAGAAACTCAGGCCCTGTAGTATTTATGTCGGCAACTCCTTTCGACTGTTTGTTGACGAAATTCAAACAGACAAGGAGCGGGGGCAAGAGTAGTGCTAGTATCACCGGATGGACAGATGCTAGAACAATCCATTCATTTGGGGTTTAAGGCCTCAAACAACGAAGCATAGTATGAAGCACTGATAGCAGGATTAAAGTTGGCATCAGCAATGGAAGCCGACGAGGTAATGGTCTTCTATAACTCCTAGCTTATCGTCAACCAAGCAATTGGCGAATACGCTGCCTGAGATGAAAATATGGTGGCTTATGTCAAGGAGGCGGGCAAACTGATAGCATTGTTCCGAAATTTCCGACTACAGCAAGTTAGTCAAGATGACAACAACCATGCTGATGCCTTGGCCAACCTGGCTAGTACAATAAAACCAGGAGAGGCAAGGACAATAATGGTTGACTACTTATCAGGTCCAAGTGTAGAACCACTAGACATAGAGCATGAAGCAATGTGTGTGGAGATGGACCAAGCTAGATGGATGCAATAATAGTATTCCTTAAAGATGGGAAACTGCCAGATAATCATAAAGAAGCACACAAGATCAGACTGAAGTCGGCAAGATTTAATCTAACGACAGAGGGGCATCTCTACAGAAGATGTTTTATTGTCCCCTTTTGAGGTGTATGCATCATGCACAAGTTGAAGACTTCTTGTATGAGATACATGAAGGAGTATGTGGAAGCCACACTGGGGGCAGGTCACTTGCTCATAGGGCCATTACTTAAGGGTATTGGTGGCCCTATATGCAGAAAGATACTGAAGCCTATGTCAGAAAGTGTGAGAAGTGTCAGAGGTTTGCACCTTTGATACACCAACCAGCAGCAGATTTGAACTCAGTGTCTAGCCCTTGGCCATTTGCCCAATGGGGCATGGATCTTGTCGGATAACTGCCTCAAGCAACTAGACAAAGGAAGTTCCTACTAGTGGCAACAGATTACTTCACCAAGTGGGTTGAAGCTGAACCCCTTGCAAAGATTTGGGAGATTAATGTAAAGAACTTTATATGGAAGAACATCATCACCAGGTTTGGGATCCCAAGAGCAATAATAGCAGACAATGGAATGCAGTTTGACAGTAAGCTAATCAAGAGCTTCTGTGCAAAGTACATGATCAAGAATTACTATTCCACTCCAAGTTTCTCTCAAAGCAATGGACAAGCAGAAGCATCCAACAAAGTTATCTTGGATGTGATCAAGAAGAGGCTGGAAGCAGTAAAAGGAAAGTGGGTGGATGAGTTGCTTAGTGTACTCTGGGCATATCGGACTACGTCGAGAAGATCAACTGGGGAGTCCCCATTCGCCATGACTTATGGCACAGAAACAGTTATTCCACTGGAGGTCGGCATCCTAGGGATCAGAACCCAGGGAGTAGAGAATAAAACTAATGATGCATTTCTAGCCCAAGATTTGGACTTGTTGGAAGAAAGAAGGGAGAAAGCAGCAATTTAGCTGGGGACATACCAGCAATAGCTTGCCAAGGCTTATAACAAAAAGGTTAACCCACGAGAGTTTCAAGTTGGGGACTTCGTCCCGAGAAAGGTCGTCGGTAACAAGAAGGATCCCAGAGAGGGCAAGTTGGGCCCAAACTGGGAGGGACCTTATAGAATCATCTCGGTCTTGGGCAGTGGGGCATATCGACTTGAAGACAGTGAAGGCAAAGAGTTGTCAAGACCTTGGAATACTTGCAACCTGAAGTTTTTCTATCACTAAGATTTCCTTTTGTTTTTAAGTTTTTCTATTATTAGCTGAAGTAATCAATAAAATTTTAGCTTGATTTTTGATTTCAAACTTGTGTAAAAGGATTGACCAGTCATTTAGCGATGTTTCTGATTGAAACATGACGAATAACTTAGACTTAATATATGGCAGAGTTGAATTATACTTGCATATAATAGAGTTGAACTAAGTTGGCAATGTTTCTGATTGAAATATGACGAATAACTTAGACTTATTATATAGCAGAGTTGAATTATACTTGCATATAATAGAGTTGAACTAAGTTGGCGATATTTCTGATCGAAACATGACGAATAATTTAGATTTATTATATGGCAAAGTTGAATTATACTTGCATATAATCAAGTTGAACTAAGTTGAATTAACCTAGATTTACTATGACAACAGAATGAAAACTTTGAGTGACATTAAATGCATATCAGTTAGATTAACAGAGACCAAGGTTGATAACCTCGGCCAGTCTTTGTTTGAATTTGATCTCGGCAACAAGATCATAGGTAAATACTTAATGTGAACATAAGTGAAACTTAAGTTCACATTAGGGGATAGAGAGTTGGAGAATAATGCTTGGAAGTTGGAATTTACAAGCTAAAGTTGGTTTAACACTTGTTGAAATTTTAAGAAAAATTTACAAGTTGAAATTAAGCCGATGTCATATTGAAAGAAAACTAGTTTAACACTTATTGAAATTTTAAGAAAAATTTACAAGTTGAAGTTAAGCTGAGGTCGTGTTAAAAGGAAATTGGTTTAACATTGTTGAAATTTTAAGAAAAATTTACAAGTTAAAGTTAAGCGAGGTTATGTTGATAGAAGTACTTGCCAAGATCACCATGTTGTTAAGACTTGGAAAATAATAGGAGACAGAAGTCTTGATAACTGAAAGTGAAGGGGCATGTTTTAGATAAACACTTGTGAAAACTTTCTAACAATGTTTTTCAAATATTAAAGACAAGGCCGAGATAAACATTCAACAGATATATCCAAAGTATTTTTACCCTGAAGAGATTACACAGCTAAGGTGTACTTTGAAAGACATGCAAAATATTCTAAGTATGGAAACATACAAGATAGAAAGACAAGCATTCAAACACTTGGTCAAAAAAGAAGACTTGCATTTAAAGGGAAAAAAGGCAATTCGGCCTACAAAGAGACTACTTGTTCAGATTACAAAAGTGGCACATCGGCGAAATACAAAATTAACATTGTTCAAAGCAAAGAGATTTACAGCTGTCCAAAATAGAGCAAGTACTAAAAGTAGGAAAAACTAAAATTTATGCATTTTCCATAGTCTGCCTTGCCTCGACAATTGGCGTTGTGTCAGTCTCAGCAGACAGTTGGGCAAACTTTTCAACTTGGACCTCGGCGTCGATTTCACGCAGTGATTCATCCAGGCTCTTGTTAGGAGTCTCGACCTCGGCCTCAGAGGTGGTCTTTTGGACCTCATCCTCCTCATCCTGAGTCAAGTCTAAAACTTGCTCATTCAGAGTTGAGGACTTGGCCCCAGCAACTTCGGTTTGCTCGGTCTCGTTTTTCTCGGCTTCCTCTTCGGACTCAGTTTCGTCCTCGGATTGGCTTTGGAGTGGGTGGGAATGGCAAGATGATGCGGCTATCTTCTCGGAGAAGCGAGTCCTCGGGGACAGCCAACTCCTTTAAAGCAGCCGTCCAACCAAGGGTGAAACCCTTGTTGCATGCCTGTTTCACTTGCTTCTTATAGTCCTCGCGGACGTTAGCTGCCCCCTCGGCGTATGATTTCTCATATGTCGCTTTTATCTCGGCATCATTTGTGGCCAAGGCAGCAAGGAGCTCGGTTTGGGCCTCGGCGGTCTTTGCTTCGACCTCTTTTTTTTCGACTTCAAGGACCTTAGCAATGGCCTCGGTAGCGCATGCCCTCTCATCGGCTTCGTCTTGGGCTTGTTTTGCTGTCTTGGCCTGATCTATCAAAGTCTTCATCTTGGCCTCGGCCTTATTTATGGTCTTGAGCATGCTAGCAGCCTCCTTCGTCTTGCGGGTCAACTCTTTCTTGATATCGAAAGCCTGCATCGGGAAGGAGTGGGCGTGCTGGATCGCCTAGAAGAAAAGGAAAAAACAAAGTTAGTAAAACTCTCTAAGTATGGAAGAAACAAAAAGTACCAAGTATTAGGGGCTTACTTGTACGGAGTGTTGCAACTGCAGAGCGAAATTTCGTATTCGCTGACCTTGGCGTTGCGTTCGAGATCTTTTGGAAGGAGCAAGGCAGTAGAGAGGGCAACGCCGACTTCGATGTCAATCGCGCTGTCGCCGACCCTGACTAGCTTGTCCTCGATGGTAATCGGAGGGCCCAGGGGGCATCAGACTTTAGGGACCCCAAGGTTGCAGCTGACTCTGACCTTGGCTTCTTTGACCTGGTGGTTTTAGAGGGAGCAGCCTCTGCAGGCCTCTTTTCAGCGGCAGAGGCACTTTTTTCTACCTCAGCCATTTTTGAGATTGGCAAGGTGTCCTCAGAGTCGATCTAAGGCACCGTTGCCTTGGCTTGGGCTTTCTTCAGCCTCTTTGGTTTCGGCTTGGGTTGAGATTGGGAAGATTGAACGGTGGTGATATTAGGGATGTCGGCGAGAAGGTCTTCGACAACGGCCTTTTGTCGCCCCATTTCGTCGAAGGAGATGGCAACGGTAACTTTAGTACCAAGACGGATTGCTGGTAGAGCTGTTGGTGGGTGTAGACACCCCATTTTTGACCGACCTTAAGACTCAAACGTCACCGATTGAGTGCTCGGTGATGTTGCATTTTGTGCTCGTTCAGAAGTCTCAGAGTCTCGGCCGTGAGCCTTGCCTCCGGACTTCCGAACCCTTTCTATACTTGGCCTCGGTTTGCGAACCAGACTCAGTTTTCTCTGTTTCTTTTCCCAGAGGGAGGGAAAGGTCTAGTAGATCATCTCTCAGTGGCCGTAGGCTACATCTCATGGTCGTAGGCCATTTTTCTCATTTCGGAGCCCGGTTCCCGATTTTCGGAGCCGTCAGGCTGTGTGCCTCAGTTCGGGACCGCCTAACCACCTCCGTTTGCCCCGGTTCTTGGCATACATCTTATTTCCTCCCTTTTAAGGGACACTGTGGTCTGAGAGACCAACTTCGTGGTCGAACACCACTCCCGGTGCCTAACAGTCGGTTTTCGGGGCCTCGGGCTGCGCGTTTCGGCCCCCGAACCTTCATTTTACATCGGTTTGTGTTCAATTTTGGCAGGGACCTCTGTTTCATTAGCAGGAAGGTCGTAGAAGGGTGGGAGGCCAGTAATTGTTTCAGCAACCAATTATATTCCTTCATCGCCCTTCGTCGCCCGTTTTCATTCACTCGGAAGCCAATGTTGACCACCCTTGGGCCATTTTCTTGCACCCTAAACCCCATATTTGTGATGTACACATCTGGGAGGCCACCAATATTTGGTGGCCGGCCAGTAATTTCATTTGAACCTTTTGAACCCCTTTGAAAAGTGGGTTGTTCTCTCTCCTGGTTCACAGTTGCCATTTTTTGACCACATGGCTGTATTGAGCACACATGGGAGGCGACCAATCTGTAGTGGCCGGCCACTAATGCCACTTGACCCTTTTGACCCTTGGTCGGCCGGCCATGGGGAAGGCCGGCCGGCCACCTGCAACCTCAATAACCAGCCGGCCAGACTCCTTACATCAAGTACAGTGCAGAAATACACTTTGTTTCCCCCCAAATTCTGTATCCGGGGGCAACTTTTGGAGGGAAACTTGGAGTGATTTCCCTCCCTTTTTTTTCCCCCTCTTTCTCCCCCTCTTTGGCCTATATAACCAGCACCCCAGGTCTGGTTTTGGGGTTGGAAAAATTGGCCTTAAGCTTGCATTACACCCCTCCCTCTTCCTCTCTTCCAAACACTCAAATTTCTCAAGTTTCACACCCCTTTTTCATACCATCACCTAGCACCACACCACCACCTCCATTCCAGCAGCTAAGAGGGTCTTCTCAGAGGCTAGGAGGCAGCTTTTCTTGGTCCAAGAGGCAGCAAGGGATTGGTCTACAAGGGTGAGCACCATTTCCCCCTTTTTTGAGCTTATTTTGTACCATTTCTTAGCCCTTCTTACTTGTACATTTGAGCTCCGGACATAACTGAAAGTAGTGTTTTTTTGAGCTCTATTTCATGTTTCATGAAGGGCCTCTCACTGTTTGAGGCCCCCATTTTGCACTTGCTTCATTATCCCTCTTGTATGCCTATTTCTTGTGTAGCATTTTAGGCTTATGTGTAATCTGTTTTGAAGCATGTTTTAAACTGTAAATAGGCTTATTTTGAGCCCTTCTTCAACATTGCAGAAGGGCTCATCACTGTTTGAGTCCTCCATGTGCTACTTGCTTTGATATCCATATTTTAGCCCCATTTTTGCATGATTTATTAGCCTATTGAGCTTCTATTTTTGGACCTTGGTCCGAACTGAAAATGGCCTTGTTTTGACCTTCTCTCTATGTTTCATTAAGGGTCTATTGCTGTTTGGAGCATCATCTGTATACTTTGTGTTGTAGCCTCTCTTTTAGGCCATATCTTGCATTGCATTTTGAGCATAGTTTTACACTGTTTTGGGCTCGGCCATCAACTGTAAAAAGTCATATTTTGGGCCCCTCTTCAACATTGTTGAAGGGCCCTTACCTTTTTGGGACCATCATGTATCAGTTGCTTCTTTATCTCCATTTTGGCCCTTATTTTGCATAGCATTTTGAGCATACTTGTATCTGTTTTTGGGGTTTGTCATAAACTGTAAAACATCATATTTTTGTCTTCTCTTCAATATTGTAGAAGGCCCCTTCTCTTTTCGGGGTCAGCATCTGTCACTTGCTTCATTATCTTGCTTTCGGGGCCGTTTTTGCATGCTAGTTTAGCCCCATTTGCGTTCGCTGTTTGGCCCTGCTTTAAACTGTAAACATGCTTATTTTTGGTCTGTCTTGATTCTTTCTTCACATCCCATGTTCGAATAATGCATGCATTGCATAGTCATAGGTCATTCCGTATGCCTAATTTCATGTTTCGGGACTCGTCCCATGCATCGGGTGTCATTTTGCCATCTTTCGGAGCTGTTTTGCATCTCATTTTTCCTCTGAAATTGGCATGATAGTATGCCATATTCCATGTTTTGCCATGTCTTGTTAGAGTGGCATTCGTGCCTTAGGTTCGGTCCTCGGTTTGCGTGCATGTGTGCACGCGTTTCGAGTGTCTCATTTCCATCCTAATGGCTACTGATGTGAGTGTGGCTGAGGTCCACTTGTGTTGGTGTAAGTCCATTATGCATTGTGTATGCCATTCCATTTCATAGCATTGTGTATGCTAGGTTGCATGTTAGCGCATTGTGTATGCCATGTTACCTCGTGCATCGTGTATGCCATTTCATAGCATTGTGCATGTTAGGTTGTATCTTAGTTGCATTTCATGCATGTCATGCATATTGCATTGTGTTCGGGATAGGAGTTAGTCCGAGCACGGGAAACGAGGTACGTTTCGTACTTCGAGTGACGGAACGTGTCTCAATTTCCCAGTCACCGACACTCCGGATTGTCCATGATGGAGTTAGGTCTTAGTTGTATTTTCATGTGCATTCATTCCATATCGAGTTGTGCAATTCGACTCCTCGGCCATCATGCATCGAGATGTGTGATTGGTGAAACGAGGATCGAGGCATGCATACATTTGTGAAAATACATTGCTATGCCCCTTTCCTGCTCTCTGTTGCAGCAAATCAAGAATCAGCAGTCTTCCGAGGCTTGGCGCACTTTCCAAAAAACCATTGCAAAATAGAGGCTAATTGGGGCATCACAGTGGATTTCCACGCAAAGGCAACCCCGGACATGCATCATTCATCATCCGAAGCGGAATCAAGGCAGTCCCTGGCTTGCATGCCAGTATTATTATTTTTTTCTTAGTTAATTTGTAAATTAATTAGGAATTTGTACATATTTGGACTGTATTATTTATTCGGACCCTCTGTGCGAGGGCATAATTGTAATAAGTGTGTGTGAGTGTGATGTATGTCTTCCAACCCCACGTCTTTCTTCCTTTTTATTTACCCGCTTATGATGGTTAGATTAGGGCATGTTTCAATTAGCATACAGTATGATAACATGTTTGCATTCATTCATCTCTCTTGCATGCACCGGGCTCGGCGCATCATACTAACTGCATTTGTATTTCAATTTCAAATTGAATACTTGATAGCTGTTCCATTTCATATGCCATGTTTAGAATAGCCGAGCCTGCTATAGTTGCATTTTTACATGTGTTGCATTAGGCATCTCTGTATAGTTAGGATCATGCATGATTTCTAATGAGCTTTTGTTTTGGCTTGGAGTACTCGGTAAGTTTTATGCTTTAGCATCCTTGCATGCGTGTGAGTGATTGCCATGAATAGCATGCTTACCATGAGGCTAACTGTTTATGTGATATAACTGCCTTGAATGCCTGTGGGTGAAGGTTGGGTTAGTTGGATTGGAACAAATCATTGACTGTGTGTTTTAAGCCCACTAGATAGTGGCAAAATCATGTTTTCTAAGCCCACCCGAGGGTGGCAAAATCTGCATTTTAAGCCTACCTGCGGGTAGCAAACCATCTTTCAAAAACAAACATGAAATGTTTTGTTCCAATTCAGGCGGTCCGGTCTATACTTGTATTCTATGCGCATCACAATAGTAAATCTAGGCTAATAACCGGAATAAGAGCACACAAAGTTTTCAAAACTAGATATCATGGTTAGTAGAGGCCGATCTTTGATCGGGCGAGCGGGGGTGCTCACGAAGTGACCTTCCCCAATCGTACCCAAGTTCCCGAGCCGAGGCAACTTTGGTGATGACGGACACGTGGCCTTAGGCAAACGAGTCAGGGTTTCCTAAATTTCCCAAAAATAAAATATTTAGGTGGCGACTCTGTATCTGGCAAAGCAGTCCGTGTTTGGCACTTCTTTCAAAAATCTGTTTTCTCAAAACGATTTGCCGGATTTGGACTCTTTGGTTCAGATTAAGAACCGTGACACAAATCGAGTCCGAGCTGTAAGCGAGGTGCCCCGCGGGCTTGTTACAGTGGGTTGGCTGGATCGTAACAGGACGCCTCGGCACTTAGGCGTCTTCGACTACGGGTCCTGCCTGTCGGTGTGAACAATGGAGCTCGACGTCGGCATTTGCGTTGAGATGGTGGGATTAGTTGTGGAGTAGAGGTTGATGGTTGCTCCACAGGACCAGATGTAGATTCTTGGTCAGGCCTTGATGATTCAGCTTGAGGAGTTGTTGCTGAAGGAGGAGACTTGCTTTTTCTTGGGACGTCGGGAAGTATGGACTTGTAGGTTGGGATGTAGTTGAGCAGCAGAGGTGCTTTTCGCTAGTCAACTGGCAGACCCAACAGCTTCTTGAAGTCCTTGCTTGGGAAGAATGTTTTGCGGAAATCCTTTGGTGGTTGAGGAAGAACTGCAAAAATGGAACAAACAGAGGTTAGAGCATACAAAAATATCAAAACAAGAAAGACTTGAAAACAAATAAAGGTGACACTTGGCTCTTACCATCTCCCTCTCTGAAAACTGTTCGGCTTAGGGGATAGAGGTGAAGGTCATCATCTGGTGGGAACTCCCAGTTGCTCGAGACGATGAAGTAATCGTCTCCAGCACCCTTGTTCGAATCAGGGAGGTTGGCGATGAGATTATATTCCGTTGACCTCGGCTTAAGGCAGTAAATGTAGCCTTTTTCTGACTTAAGGCCACACATGGTGTAGCAGTACTGGATGTCGGCTAGAGTTACCCTAGCATTTTCTTGGCTAGCTAAGGCAATGATACCGTTGATGACTCTGTAAGAGTTAATGGCTAATTACATTGGGTTGAGTTTGTAATAGTGAAGGACTTCTCGGAATAGGATATCAAGAGGGAACCTAAGTCCACACTCTATGAATGCTACCACATGGAAGGGCATGGAGTCGTTTTTGGGTATAATGGAGTCCTCCTCCCCAGCCAACCTAAGATAAACGTCGACAGGGATGGCAAACTCCTGCCTAAAGTATTCAAACTTAGTTGGGGTGTTTACCCTCCACCTGAACATACCCATGACGTCGGCTAAGTGGGGAGGGTGTTAGATTTCAGAAAGAAGTTGTTTGTTAAGGTTTGAAGGACCTTGGCAGACCTAAATGTATGCTGGGGCAAGGGTTTTTGAGGATCTAAAGGGAATTTGTTTCAATTTTTCCTGAAATTTGTAAAGTTCTAAAACAAGTCCCAAGCCTAAGACTACAGAAACAAGGATTGAAGGCAAGAATCTGGAGAATACAACAAGAAAACAGAGAAGAATAGAGATTCAGACTCAAGAAAACCCGAAGGGGTTCAAGAACATAAATGTGCACAAAAACAAGAACAATGACAAGCTATCGAGAACGTCAAAGTGTATGGACAATATGTGCGTGTGTGTGTATACAAGCAAATAGATTGTACAAAATCAGAATCATGAAACAGATGACGAATGGGGAATTCAACACACAAATGACTATTTAAAAGCATGAACAAATTTGCAATGGCTATGTACAAGCATAGCAAAATTTGAAGAAAAACACAGATTGATTAGAGGGGAAGCAGTGGCTTACCAGAGAATGTGAGGCCGGTGTGCTGTACGGCGGAGTTAAACGCAGGTGGTACGAGTGGCAGAATGTTGAAAGCCTCGCCGGAGGGGAAGAATGAAGTGGTTGTAGAAAGCTTCGATAATGAAAAATGAGGATTTGGGAGATAGAGAGAGAGTTTGGAGAAGACGAAGATGCAAAAGTGAAACTGCGAAGAGAGAGGGAGGTGTTTTTGTCAAAACACGAAAATGCGGCAAATCGTAATTAGTGTACCTAGGACGACGTGCTTGTCAGACGGTGCACGCAAGTGCGATGCGACTTGATGGCACGTGTCAAGTACGGATCAATGGGAAAGAGATGTGTGGCAAAAACGATTGAAATACTGTGCGTGACAGCTCATACGCGTGTTCAAACTCTTGGAGTTCTTGATTTAATGAAGCAAAGACCTCGGCTATGGGGACGATCTCGGCTAAATAAACCTGAACAAACTTGGTTATTAGTTCTAGAGCAATAGTGAAAACGGATTGCAGGTCTTGGTCATATGGAACCGACAAATGATGACCTCGGTAACAAATGATAGAGTAAGTTTAGCCGACGTGCTATGGGTTCGAATGATATAAGTTCCATCACCTTAGAATGCCGAGGTAATAGAACCTAGGGAGCAGTTATGGGGACGTATTTTTTGGATGACAACACGTGGTAAATTTGGCACCGAAGTGCCAGTCGAGGTGCCACGTGTCCTTGACTTGACGCCGAGGTAATCTCAGCTAGGCCGAGGTAATCTGCGGAGATACCGGAATCCAAGATGAGCGGATAAGTTACAAGAGTCCTAGAATGAGGGAGGATTTCAGCCTGGATAATGATAATGCTCTTAGGGAGTTTATCTTTATCTATTTGAGAGTCCTGGATAGGCATTGAGCCAGAGTCCATTGAAGCTCGGCTTCTACAGGGATTATGTCAGTGTTGGTTATAAAAGTAAGGTACCCTTGTGGGTCTAAGGTACGCTTTTTGTATTCTGAATAGTGAGTAAAGCACTTTTACTATCTTTGAGAAATAACTGACTTGATCGTCGGAGTGCTCCCAGGTGGACGAACCACCGCCGGAGTCTTTTTCTTTCTGTGACAAGTCGTTCGGGCGCAATTTATTCTGCCAGTGTTCTCCAGCTGAGTACCTGTTTGACAGTGTGGTCAAAAAACAGCACACACAGTTTCTAAAAAATGAATGGCTTATTTTCATAAATATACTTGTTGACAAATTTTTAGAGACAAACGCAATAAAATAAAAAATTTATGATTATTAGATCGATCTAATTTTTTTAATAGATAAAATGAACAATTAAAAACATTTAAATGAGATTCAAGGTAAATCCTATGACCCACTCAAGTTCTTTCAAATTTATATTTAAATTTGAAAGAAACCCAACTTATCTGTCAAGCATGTACTCACTAAGAAAGATGCAAAGCGAGTTATTAACTACTAATGTTATGTGTACATAAAATATGCAAAATAAATTTATTGAAAAATCAACTTGTTTTCTCTATCCGAAAAAGATAGAGGCTCAGGAATAATGTTACGAAATTTATTTTGAACTCTGATGTGTGGTCCATATGCGTACCTAATATCATTAATGGAGGTAGCTCAAATAGTAGAATTCTACCATACATGTAAGTGATTTTCATGTATGGTATATAAAAAAATATGAATCATTAGATTTAGATGATATAAATGTTAGTCATTGGATGAATACATAGTAAAATTAGGTAGAAAAAGTAAGGTGGTTTTCTAAAAGGTAAAATAGTTTTGATTAATTTTGAAATAAAAAAAATGATGCTAACTTATTATTTGCTACAAACATACTTACTATTTGATATTCACTCACTTACTATTTGTTATGAATAAACTTACTATTTAAAATATTACCTGCTAAACAGGTCACATTCAATTCTTGAAAATTGTGCCTTCTTCTATATTTTAAATATATAAAACTAATGGCACACCACATTTAACTATTTTTTCTTCATATTTTGTATTGTTATGATTTGTAAAGTGTAAAATATGATATGTAACTATTAATTTATTAAAATTTGTTAAAATTTACTACTGTTTTTAAAATAGTCATTATTGTGAAAAATTAATTTTTGATATAATATTAAAAATAATTAAAAAAGAAAAAAATATAAACAAAATATTTTTAAATTGTAAGTTGTTTAAACTTATTTTTACAAACATTAATTCAAAATAGTTACTTTTTTTTATACCTACAGTACCTCAAAAAATCTTTTAGCAACTTTCATAAATTCATAATTTTTTTTTATAATCAATTTAACATCCATAATGAAATATTTTTTTCTTCATAATGTTTTTTTAATATCGAAAATATTGTAAAGCATAAATTGAAAATAAGATAGAATAAAATAACTTACAAAGAACTCTTATTTGTCAATATTTATTAATGATAATAAATGAATACATGTGATATACAGTCATTTTTTTCTTTTACCTACTACATTTGAAAACATTAATTGTTATATAAGAATATAGTTAATTAGAAAAATATAAAAGAACTCTAAACTCATTTGCATACATAATAAACAAGATTGTGATTTTTTCATATTTTTCACAAGATCGTGATTTTTTTTTCTTTTATCTTTGTCTCTATCTCTCTTTTATTTGAACATTATGTGATCCTTTATAAATTTTGAAATTTTGTTGAAAAATCATTTCACTGAGTTAAAGAAAAACTGGACTTTTAAAATTTTAAGTCAAGTTTAATGAAATAATAAGTATAATTTCATTGACTAGTAACTTAAGTTTATTGAAGTGGTGTCTTATTGATTAGTGTGGGGATGTATTTTTTAGATGACAACACGTGGCCAAGGTGGCACCGAAGTGCCGGCCAAGGTGGCACCGAAGTGCTAGCCGAGGTGCCACATGTCCTTGACTTGACGCCGAGGTAATCTGCGGAGATACCGGAATCCGAGATGAGCGGATAAGTTACAAGAGTCCTAGAATGAGGGAGGACTTCGGCCTGGATAATGATAAAGCTTTTAGGGAATTTATCTTTATCTATTTGAGAGTCCTGGATAGGCATTGAGCTAGAGTCCATTGAAGCTCGACTTCCACAGGGATCAGGTCAACGTTGGTTATAAAAGTAAAGCACCTTCGTGGGTCTAAGGTATGCTCTTTGTATTCTGAATAGTGAGCAAAGCACTTTTACTATTTTTGAGAGATAATTAACTTGATCGTCGGAGTGCCCCCGGGTGGATGAACCACCACCGGAGTCTTTTTCTTTCTGTGACAGGTTGTTCCGGCGCAATTTATTCTGCCAGTGTTCTCCAGCGGAGTACCTGTTTGGCAGTGTGGTCAGAAAACTACACACACAGTTTCTAAAAAATGAATAGCTTATTTTCATAAATATACTTGTTGACAAATTTTTAGAGACAAAAACAATAAAATAAAAAAGTTATGATTATTAGATCGATCTAATTTTTTTAACAGATAAAATGAACAATTAAAAACATCTAAATGAGATTCAAGGTAAATCCTATGACCCACTCAAGTTCTTTTAAATTTATATTTAAATTTGAAAGAAACCCAACTTATCTGTCAAGCATGTACTCACTAAGAAAGATGCAAAGCGAGTTATTAACTACTAAGGCCATGGCTTCTGTCCAGTCCGGGATCGGACTGGACCGTATTGTTGGGCCCGTGGGGGCCCACCACGGGTCCCGTTTTGATAATCTGAACCGTTCAATGTGTAGAACTCGTCGAGTACTATATGCCTGTGAAAAATTACGTTGATCGGATATCGATAGCTATGTGAACAAAACAGTTTTTTATCAATCGTTAATTTTTTCACCGTCCATTTTTTTTTATACAAAACTGATTTGTTCACATAGCTATCGATATCCAATCAACGTGATTTTTTACAAGCATGTAGTACTCGACGAGTTCTACACATTGAACGGTTCAGATTTTCAAAACGGGACCCGTGGTGGGCCCCTACCGGCCCAACAGTACCGTCCAGTCCGATCCCGGACTGGACAGAAGCCGGACCCAACTACTAATGTTATGTGTACATAAAATATGCAAAATAAATTCATTGAAAAATCAACTTGTTTTCTCTATCCGAAAAAGATAGAGGCTCATGAATAATGTTACGAAATTTATTTTGAACTCTGATGTGTGGTCCATATGCGTACCTAATATCATTAATGGAGGTAGCTCAAATGGTAGAATTCTACCATACATGTAAGTGATTTTCATGTATGGTATATAAAAAAATATGAATCATTAGATTTAGGTGATATAAATGTTAGTCATTGGATGAATAAATAGTAAAATTAGGTAGAAAAAGTGAGGTGGTTTTCTAAAAGGTAAAATAGTTTTGATTAATTTTGAAATAAAAAAAATGATGCTAACTTATTATTTGCTACAAACATACTTACTATTTGATATTCACTCACTTACTATTTGTTATGAATAAACTTACTATTTAAAATATTACCTGCTAAACAGGTCACATTCAATTCTTGAAAATTGTGCCTTCTTCTATATTTTAAATATATAAAACTAATGGCACACCACATTTAACTATTTTTTCTTCATATTTTGTATTGTTATGATTTGTAAAAAGTAAAATATGATATGTAACTATTAATTTATTAAAATTTGTTAAAATTTACTACTGTTTTTAAAATAGTCATTATTGTGAAAAATTAATTTTTGATATAATATTAAAAATAATTAAAAAAGAAAAAAATATAAACAAAATATTTTTAAATTGTAAGTTATTTAAACTTATTTTTACAAACATTAATTTAAAATAGTTACTTTTTTTTATACCTACAATACCTCAAAAAATCTTTTAGCAACTTTCATAAATTCATAATTTTATTTTATTTTTGTCAATTTAATATCCATAATGAAATATTTTTTTCTTCATAATATTTTTTTAATATCGAAAATATTGTAAAGCATAAATTGAAAATAAGATAGAATAAAATAACTTACAAAGAACTCTTATTTGTCAATATTTATTAATGATAACAAATGAATACATGTGATGTACAGTCATTTTTTTCTTTTACCTACTACATTTGAAAACATTAATTGCTATATAAGAATATAGTTAATTAGAAAAATATAAAAGAACTCTAAACTCATTTGCATACATAATAAACAACATTGTGATTTTTTCATATTTTTCACAAGATTGTGATTTCTTTTTCTTTTATCTTTGTCTCTATCTCTCTTTTATTTGAACATTATGTGATCCTTTATAAATTTTAAAATTTTGTTGAAAAATCATTTCACTGAGTTAAAGAAAAATTGGACTTTTAAAATTTTAAGTCAAGTTTAATGAAATAATAAGTATAATTTCATTGACTAGTAACTTAAGTTTCTTGAAGTTGTGTCTTATTGATTGGTGTGAGGACGTATTTTTTAGATGACAACATGTGGCCAAGGTGGCATCGAAGTGCCGGCCAAGGTGGCACCGAAGTGCAAGCCGAGGTGCCACGTGTCCTTGACTTGACGCCGAGGTAATCTCGGCTAGGCCGAGGTAATCTGTGGAGATACCGGAATCCGAGATGAGCGGATAAGTTACAAGAGTCCTAGAATGAGGGAGGACTTCAGCCTGGATAAGGATAAAGCTTTTAGGGAGTTTATCTTTATCTATTTGAGAGTCCTGGATAGGCATTGAGCCAGAGTCCATTGAAGCTCGGCTTCCACAGGGATCAGGTCAGTGTTAGTTATAAAGTAAAGTACCCTCGTGGGTCTAAGGTATGTTTTTTGTATTCTGAATAGTGAGCAAAGCACTTTTACTATCTTTGAGAGATAACTGACTTAATCGTCGGAGTGCCCCCGGGTGGACGAACCACCGCTGGAGTCTTTTTCTTTCTGTGACAGGTTGTTCGGGCGCAATCTATTCTGCCAGTGTTCTCCAGCTGAGTACCTGTTTGGCAGTGTGGTCAGAAAACAGCACACACAGTTTCTAAAAAATGAATGGCTTATTTTCATAAATATACTTGTTGACAAATTTTTAGAGACAAACGCAATAAAATAAAAAAGTTATGATTATTAGATCGATTTAATTTTTTTAATAGATAAAATGAACAATTAAAAACATCTAAATGAGATTCAAGGTAAATCCTATGACCCACTCAAGTTCTTTCAAATTTATATTTAAATTTGAAAGAAAACCAACTTATCTATCAAGCATGTACTCACTAAGAAAGATGCAAAACGAGTTATTAACTACTAATGTTATGTGTACATAAAATATGGAAAATAAATTTATTGAAAAATCAACTTGTTTGCTTTATCCGAAAAAGATAGAGGCTCAGGAATAATGTTACGAAATTTATTTTGAACTCTGATGTATGGTCCATATGCGTACCTAATATCATTAATGGAGGTAGCTCAAATGATAGAATTCTACCATAAATGTAAGTGATTTTCATGTATGGTATATAAAAAAATATGAATCATTAGATTTAGATGATATAAATGTTAGTCATTGGATGAATAAATAGTAAAATTAGGTAGAAAAAGTAAGGTGGTTTTCTAAAAGGTAAAATAGTTTTGATTAATTTTGAAATAAAAAAAAAATGATGCTAACTTATTATTTGCTACAAACATACTTACTATTTGATATTCACTCACTTACTATTTGTTATGAATAAACTTACTATTTAAAATATTACCTGCTAAACAGGTCACATTCAATTCTTGAAAATTGTGCATTCTTCTATATTTTAAATATATAAAACTAATGGCACACCACATTTAACTATTTTTTCTTCATATTTTGTATTGTTATGATTTGTAAAAAGTAAAATATGATATGTAACTATTAATTTATTAAAATTTGTTAAAATTTACTATTGTTTTTAAAATAGTCATTATTGTGAAAAATTAATTTTTGATATAATATTAAAAATAATTAAAAAAGAAAAAAATATAAACAAAATATTTTTAAATTGCAAGTTATTTAAACTTATTTTTACAAACATTAATTTAAAATAGTTACTTTTTTTTTATACCTACAATACCTCAAAAAATCTTTTAGCAACTTTCATAAATTCATAATTTTATTTTATTTTTATCAATTTAATATCCATAATGAAATATTTTTTTCTTCATAATATTTTTTTAATATCGAAAATATTGTAAAGCATAAATTGAAAATAAGATAGAATAAAATAACTTACAAAGAACTCTTATTTGTCAATATTTATTAATGATAATAAATGAATACATGTGATGTGCTATCATTTTTTTCTTTTACCTACTACATTTGAAAACATTAATTGCTATATAAGAATATAGTTAATTAGAAAAATATAAAAGATAGCCAAAACAATTAAATATGAGGTGTTCAACGGAATACCAGGATGCAACCAAGAGGTGGCGTTCGTGTTTTTTAAGAACGGCCTGAAAGATGATTGCCTACTTCGAAAATCACTGGCAAAGGCATTGCCAAAAAGTATGGAGAAACTTATGGCTAGGATAGAAAAGTATGCTAGGGCTGAGGAGGACACACCGGGGACAAAGCCGTCAAAACAAGAGAAGAGAAACAGCTCGCCGAAGCGAGTCCGAGGTAATGGTGGGTACAATAAGCAAGAGACAGGACTGAGGGCTACACAGGCAGTCACAACCGTATTCCGAATTCTGGTCTACAAAGTCTTGGAAAGAATCCGGAATCAGCCCTATTATAGGGCACCAGAGAAGCTTCCTAGTGAATTTATGGGAAGAAGTTTGGGGAAACACTGTGCCTACCACAACGAGGATGGACATCTAACTCAAGGGTGCAGAGCCCTAAAGGCACATCTGGAAGACCTGGTAAGACAAGGTCATCTAAGGGACCTGGTAGATGAGACCAGGACAAGGGAAGAACAAGCGAGACTGCCTCAGGCACCGGCAGCACCACCTCCACTAGCCCCACAACCGCAAGCAGGCGGACTTCGAGTGATCAATGTGATTCACTCAAAGTTCAATGTGAATCACTCGAAGATAAAACACTTGCAACATGTGTATCAGGTCCGGTAGAAGAGACCTAGGGCAGACGAGTGCCAGGGACCAGTGGTATCCTTTACTGAAGACGACCTAGAGATGGTGCAGCATCCACACAACGATGCCTTGGTAATATCCCTCCAGATTGGAGAGTGCCAGGTAAAGCGAATTCTGATTGACCAGGGCAGCTCTTGTGACATCATGTACGTTAGGTGTTACAGGGAGCTTGGCCTTCACCGAGATGATCTGGAGCAATCCAATGGCCCAATGGTCGGGTTCAATAGAACACCGACTTGGCCCTTGGGGGCAGTAAGTTTGGAGGTGCAGGCTGGCACCAAGAAGGTAAAAACAATGTTCACAATAATTGGCACTCCCTCCCCTTACAATGTTATCCTGGGAAGGCCATGACTGCATGCAATGGGGGCTGTTCCCTCAACATTGCACCAGTTGTTGCGATTCCCAACAGAACATGGAGTTGAGGAGGTCAGAAGGGATCAAGTGTATGCAAAGAATTGCTCCATGGCAGCAATGAAATCCACCTGCAACATACGAGAAACAGAAGCAGCAGAGATTGAAGATGAGGACATGGAGGTCCTTGAGGACATCGACAAGAAACCCGTTGAGAAAAGTGAGGAAGCCTTGAAAAAGATCTTAGTCCACCAAGGGGATGAAGAGCGCTTCTTCTACCTCGGTTCAGGCTTGGCCGAGGAAGAGGAAAGGGAATTAGAAGCATTCTTGAGAGCAAACCTTGAGGTGTTTGCTTGGACACCGTACGAGATGTCTGGCATTGACCCTGAGGTCACTTTCCATAAACTGAATGTGGACAGGTCGGCTAAACCTGTCATCCAGCGAGCAAGAAGGCCGACGTTGATACATGTTGAGGCAGTAGAAGAAGAAGTAGATAAACTTCTGCAGGCCAGAGCCATTCGAGAGGTAAATTACTCGACATGGTTATCAAACACGGTGGTTGTGAAGAAAAAGAATGGGAAGTGGAGGGTCTACGTGGACTTTACCAACCTGAACAAGGCTTGTCCCAAAGATAGTTTCCCTCTACCCAAGATTGACCAATTGGTGGATGTCACTTTAGGGCATGGAAGGATGAGCTTCCTGGACGCTTAGAGAGGGTATCATTAGATAGCCATGTACCCCCCAGATGAGGAGAAGACTGCATTTATCACCCCAAAAGGGCTGTATTGCTACAGAGTGATGCCTTTTGGGTTGAAAAATACAGGAGCAACTTACCAAAGATTGGCGACTAAGATGTTCAGGCATCTAATAGGCAAAATAGTGGAGGTTTACATTGATGACATGGTCGTGAAGACCAAGGAACCTGAGGATCATCTGATCGACCAAAAGTCAGTCTTTGACATCCTAAGGACATTTCGGCTCTGACTTAATGCATCGAAGTGTGCATTTGGAGTTGGGTTAGGGAAATTCCTAGGATACTTGGTCACCAGAAAGGGCATTGAGGCGAGCCCGGATCAAATCAAGGCCATTCTGGAGTTAGAAAGCCCAACGTTGGCAAAGCAAGTGCAGATGTTGACTGGAAGGGCTGCAGCCCTAAATAGATTCATAAGCAGAAGTTCTGACAAATGTAAACATCTCTTCAATTTAGTAAAGAAAGCCACAAACTTCTTATGGACAGAGGAGTGCGAAGTCGTCTTGGCCGACTTGAAGAAATACCTGACCACAGTTCCAGTTCTCTCAAATCCCGTACCTGGAGAGGAGCTGTTCTTATATTTGGTGGTCTCAGAACATGCAGTAAGTGCAGTAATAATCAGGGAAGATAGGGGAGAACATAGGGCAGTTTACTACGTGAGTAAAACCCTAGCACATGTAGAGACCATATATCTACCTTTGGAAAAGCTAACACTAGCTTTGGTAATGGCCTCCAAGAAGCTGAATCATTACTTTCAAGCCCACAAGATTGTGGTGTTAACTGAGCATCCTCTGAAGTCCCTGTTGCAGCAAGGGGATCTGACAGGCAGGATAGCCAGATGGGCAGTGGTGTTAGGCCAATATGACCTGGAATTCAGACCTAGAACAGTAATCAAAGGCCAAGTTTTGGCCGACTTTGTGGCCGAGTTCACACCAGGCACCATTATACATCGGGCTCCATTGAGCCGAGGTATACGATGTCCAGGTGAACAAGGAGAAACCCAGTTGGGGATAGCCAAATAGAGGAAAGAAGAGAAACTCAGGCCCTGTAGTATTTATGTCGGCGACTCTTTCTGATTATTTGTTGACGGAAGTTCAAACCGACAAGGAGCGGAGGCAGGAGTAGTGCTAGTATCACCGGATGGATAAATGCTAGAACGATCCATTTATTTGGGGTTTAAGGCCTCAAACAACAAAGCAGAGTATGAACCACTGGACACAGAGCATGAAGCAATGTGTGTGGAGATGGGATCAAGCTGGATGGATACAATGATAGTATTCCTTAAAGAGGGAAAACTGCCAGATAATCATAAAGAAACACACAAGATCAGACTGAAGTCGGCAAGATTCAGTCTAACAGTAGAGGGTCATCTCTACAGAAGATCTTTTATTGATCCCCTTTTGAGGTGTGTGCATCCTTCACAAGTTGAAGACTTCTTGTATGAGATACATGAAGGAGTATGTGGAAGCAACACTGGGGCCAGGTCACTTGCTCATAGGGCCATTACTCAGGGATACTGATGGCCCTATATGCAGAAAGATGCTGAAGCTTATGTCAGAAAGTGTGAGAAGTGTCAGGGGTTTGCACCTTTGATACACCAACTAGCAGCAGATTTGAACCCGGTGTCCAGCCCTTGGCCATTTGCCCAATGGGGCATGGATCTTGTTGGACAACTGCCTTAAGTAACTGGACAAAGGAAGTTCCTACTAGTGGCAACAGATTACTTTACGAAGTGGGTTGAAGCTGAATCCCTTGCAAAGATTTGGGACATTGATGTAAAGGACTACATATGGAAGAACATCATCACCAGGTTTGGGATCCGAAGAGCAATAATAGTAGACAATGGAACACAGTTTGACAGTAAGCTAATCTAGAGCTTCTGTGCAAAGTACAAGATCAAGAATTACTATTCCACTCCAAGTTGCCCTCAAAGCAATGGATAAGCAGAAGCATCCAACAAAGTTATCTTGGATAAGATCAAGAAGAGGCTGGAAGCAACAAAAGAAAAGTGGGTGGATGAGTTGCCCAGTGTACTCTAGGCATATCGGACTACGCCGAGAAGATCAACTGGGGAGTCCCCATTCGCCATGGCTTATGGCACAGAAGCAGTTATTCCACTGGAGGTCGGCATCCTAGGGATCAGAACCCAAGGAGTAGAGAATGGGACTAATGATGCATTTCTAGCCCGAGATCTGGACTTGTTGGAAGAAAGAAAGGAGAAAGCAACAATTCAGCTGAGGGCATACCAGCAGCAGCTTGCTAAGGCTTACAACAAAGTATTTCTAGTAAATGAAGTTTGATTGGGTAGTAAGTTGAGCATTATTAAATAGTAAGTGGTGTTTAACTGAGTAGTAAACAAAGTATAATAAAATAGGAAGTGGAGGCTCATTGTATAGTAAGTGGAGTTTAATTACCATTCAAAAATACAATATTTACCATTCATTCTCATTTTACTTACAACTCTTTGTGATTCAACTTACCACTTACTATTTTATCACTTAATATACTACTTACCATTTTTACTTGTTATTTTCTAATTAATTTGCTTATATTTATTGCAAATGGAAGACAACATTGAGCAAAACAACAATTACATTATATATGAATTAAATGATGATGATAGTAGTGATGGTGAGTATAATATTAGGAATGAAGATGATATTGTCAATTCTAATGATTTCCCAGCTGAAAAAGATGTTAAGTGTCTTGATAAATTAACTGAAAAAAAATGTGTTTGAAATGATATTTGATTCAGAAGAAAGATTTTATATTACGTATGAAAAGGTGAAATGTTTTTGTATTCGAAATGATCGCTTGTACAAGGACAAGTAATATTGTCATATCAAGGAAGTAGATTTGCTTAAAAGAATGACATAGACAATCCAACCACCTTGAGGTTGAAGGACATAAAAGATAACCAAAACAATTAACTAGAGTAAGTTGTCATGCTTCTTTCCGTATCAAATACAATCCAGGTACTTCCAAATATGAAGTGAATGAATTTTTCTGAGAGTACAATCATTTTCCTGAATTTTTGGTATTTTGTGAATTTTTTAACAAATATTATACTTTTTAAGTATATTAATGTTATGTGCATCTAAAAATTTAAAAAAATTCTTAGAATATTAAAAAAATTCAGTAAAAATAAAAAAAAAATACGAAAAATAAAAAAATTCAATTTTCTGAGGCCTCGTTTGGGAAGTAATAGTTTTAGTTTAAAAGCCAAAAAGTTACTAAAAAAATCAAAAAGCCTATAACCTATACTAAAAAGTCAAAGATTCATTTTTCTCTCTACTTTTTGTACATTTTTTCGTAAAAAACTAAAAAGTCATTCCAAACATACAAGTTTTTTTTACCTCATATTTTAGCTAAAAAATAACTAAAATAGCATGTTTCCAAACGAGGCCTGAAAAGTGAATCCTAAAAATTCAAACCGAACAAGCTGATTAGTTTTTAAAGTATATTATTTGTTAAATGAACCGCATTTGCTTATAAAGGAAAACTCATGGATAAAACTGTTTATTCAATGTGTTTTTGAATAATTATTTTGTAAGTATTATCACGTGGTCCCATATCTTGGGGGACTTTAATAACCATTGGCCTTCTAAATTGTCACTTTATGTAACCATCTTCTGTTGTCACTTTAGGTGATACTCTATTTGTCATGGATCGACTAACCTTTTGTTCTATTGTAATGACCCCGAAATTTACGCCGCAATTACTGGTAATTAATTACGCATTAATATGAATTAATCGGGCATTATCTGTTTGAATTAGAAAAATATCTGTTGGAATTACGACTTCGGGACTGAAATTGATGACCGTAATGGGTTCAGAAAATGAAATTGAACACGCCTATGTGATACCGGGGATTTTTAGAACCAATTGAGAAAATAAATTGAGGACTGAATTTCGTCTGAATCGCTAAGTCTTGTTTGGCTCAAAGTTATGGCACAAAAGGTTTATTTGATATATATGGCTAAGAGATAAAGATGTTGACCATGTTTTGACTCAAAACAAAAGAAAGAAAATATCTAAGAGAGAGAGAGAGAGAGTGAATTCGTGGAAGAGAGAAACCAAGGGGAAGAAGATAGAAGAAAAAGGGGGAAGAACAAGCTAACTTCTCCAATTCATCATCTAAGGTAAGATTTGTCTTGAAATAGATTGTTGATTCTTGGCATCTAGCATGTAAACTCAAGATTCTTGCATGAGTTCATGAAATTTATGTGATATTTGTACCTAGAGATCATTTGTGGGTATATATGGTCAAGATCATGAAATTCATGTTTTAAATCATGTTTTCTTCGCATGATTCTCATTTTTGAGGGAGAACCTCAATGGATATGAAGAAATGAAGCTTTTATATGCATAGTTATGATTCTTTACCTCAATTCATGGTTTGATTTTGTATATGATGCATATGGGTTTTATTTTTAAGTTGTGATGTTTAACTTAAGTGTTTTTCCAAATGTTTTGGCCTTGAATTTTATGATTTTGGAAGTTGATTTTGCAAAAATGGAGGCCACGGTTTGACAGAAAAATGGACTGGTTTTTCTACCCAGATTTTCACAGTCCGCTCGAGCGGAGGTTTGGACGCTCGAGCGGAGATTTCGCACATCCAGTATTTTCGTCTCAGTGCACAGTCCGCTCGAGCGGGGGTTTTGCCGCTCGAGCGGGGACCTATTTTTCCTGAAATTTTGCAGAATATTTCAATGCATGATTTTGGCATCCTCATTGCATTTTAGCATTCTTGAGGCTTAATTAAGTCATGATAATGAAGTTATGAGATTGAAACACCATTAAGCGAATACGTGGACTTGCTTTGATGATGATATGTGTTAAAGGATCATGCTATACTGTGGATATTTGCAGGTCAAAACGTGAAGACCGTACAACCGGTTCTGGAAAACCACTGTAAGTAACATTTCTGTAAAGTTATGTTTTTATAAAGTATGTTCTGAAAATGCTACGTTAAGTTATGTTTTCTGAAATGTTAATGTTTTCCGTGAACGAATGTCCTAATTGCGAAACTAGTATGGCATCCATAGAGAGTCCCAAGTCATGGGGGACGGCATGAAAATGCGGGTCCATGACTAGTTTGCGAGATCTCGTGAGTCACTTCGTTGTAACGATATGTGTTTAATCAGTATCCGGAACTGATTACTCTAGTCGGAAGACGTTCTGTTATGTTTATGTTCTGTGGAGTATGCCATTATTATGTTCTGATACGAATTGATTATGTTTATGATGATTTGTTTTACGGATACATGTTATGTTGGAGTTCGTTCACCACCCCTTTACGTTAATGTTACTTGCTGAGCTTTAGCTCATTGTTTGTATTTATGTATTTATAGGTGAGCAGTCGGGGAGTCAAGCCTAGGCGGAGTCTTGCACCGAGCCGCCGTTTTGAAACCTCCAGAGTTTTATATACCCCGAGCTGGGCTAGGCCTGGAAGGCCGTACAGTGAGTTTGTTTTGTTATGTATTTGTGGCATGTGCCTATATGTTTTGTATATGGATTTTGTTACATGTTATGTAATGTGGTGGGTAAATTAACATTTTGGCATGTAAATATTTGTTCATATATATGCACAGCTCTTTGGACTATTGTAGTTTCTATTTTCGCTTCCGCGAGCCCCGATTAATTATGTTTTGTATAGTAAGGCCTGTGGTAATCTAGGATTACTGGCCGGTTACGATGCCAAACTTTTAGGGGCGGGTTTGGGTCGTGACATCTATTCTGTTGTCACATCCGTGAACCTCTGAATGTCCCATGCCTGGGGATTCAACTATCTAGCCCACTGAAACTCCCATGCTTGAGAACTTAAATATCTGGCCCTCTGAAGGTCCCATATCTGGGGGATTTAAATATCAATTGACCCTCTATTCTGTTCTGTACCGCGGTTATGATTATTTTGCTTATATAATTTCTGCACTATATGTCTGTTATTTAAAATAATTTTCGTATTACGTACTCTGCAATTTTAATAGTTTATCTGTCTGAAACTAATATCTGTTTAGCCAACTAATTATCCATGGTAACTTTTATACTCTTATACTCTCAGTATAATATTTTTTACTCTACTATGTGCTTATAATTGTTCATCACTTTCAGGTGACGTGTCAGAATTAGTGCGTGGGATAGGTATAAGCCATATTATAATATAGTCTAGCTTTGCTATTGTATACAAATAAAAAACTCCAATGTATATTTTAATGAAATACATATTGTGTACTTTTTTATTTTATTCCGCTATGTTATTAAATTTTGAATTGACCTTTGATGACTTCTGTCTAGTCACGACGCCTAACCGTTAGGTACCGGATTTGAGTTGTAACAAGATGTGTGGTCCATAGATTTATTTTCTGAGTAATTTTTGAATAATTATTCTAGATATAAATATTAGATGGTGGGATATATTATAAAACATACAATTCTCTTCAAATTGCTTTACCTATATTTTATGTGGTTAGTGTTGAGCATTCCACACCATGTGAAGTTGGTTTTGGAAGTCAAGAATAGAGGATGCAGATTTTGGGCAAGAGATTTTGTGGAGACATTTAGCCGAGTTATCCTCTTGTAGGGTGGCTGTATTGATAGCATGTCATTTACTTTTTGTGGTTGGTTGGTTGTTAATAGGCAAGCTCTCCCATTTGTGTATAAATAGGGAGAGATGTGAGCTAAGTTGATAGTGAGATCAAGAGTGAAGAAAAGAGAGAGTTGTGAGAAGTGTATAAGTTGTGAGTTGAGTTGAGAGAATGAGACTCCTCTTTCTCTATTTTTGTATTTGTATTTGATTATATAGTGAATCTCTTTTCCGTGGACGTAGACATTACACCGAATCATGTAAATATTTATCTCATTTATATGTGTGATTGCTTGTAGATCATTTTCTGAGTGTCTTTATCACAATAGTTAGTTCTGTGTTTTGTTTTGTATTTGTAGACTTATTATTGTTGGTTTTATATAGCAGTCTTTATAAACAACATCCATTCACAGTCCAGTGCTATATTTCATCAAGGAACAAAAGAGAAACAAAAAACTGAACCACACAAAGCTAGCTAATTTTCTTGTCATCTGGTTTTCTCCAAACATGTTTGATCTCCTAGCCTTCTTCAACCTCTTCAACAACCTCCCTATCATTACACCAATCTTTCTTTCCCTAACCCTAATCGCTCTCTTATCCCATTTCTTCATCGCAAAGCCCTCGCGCAAAGTCTTCTTGCTGGACTTCGCATGCTATAAGCCACCAAGTTCTCAGAGCATCTCCAAGCAAGACATGGTGGATCGAACAAGGCGGTATGTGAATGCCAAAGAAGAGACTGTGGAGTTCACGAGGAAGACAATGGAGAGAGTAGGACACGGTGACTCGACATACTTGCCTCGGGCTTTCCTCAACGGCCCCATTAATCCAAGCTTGGAGGAGGCGAGGAGAGAAGCCGAGATGGTTATTTTTGGAGCTGTCGACGAAGTGTTTGGAAAGACTAGATTGAAATGTAAGGATATAGGGATACTAATCGTAAACTGTTGTATTTTCAATGTTTCGCCTTCTATGTCCAGCATGATAGTGAATCGATACAAGCTGAGAGATGATATTGCAAGTTATAGTCTTAGTGGGATGGGATGCACTGCTGGACTCATAGGTATAAACCTTGCCAAACAGCTGCTCCAGGTATATTTTGTAACTCTCTATTTCCCTCATCTCTAGCCATTTCATGACATTTATTGGGTTGGACCATATTTATTTGATTTTTACATGTTTTATTAAGAAACTTAAAATCCTTACACATTTTGTTTAAAAATATGTGCAATAAAAATTATACAGACATTTTAAGTTGCAAAATAATATACAAACCTACTTTAAGTTTTATATATGCTCACATTAAAAAGATACTAAGTTAATTACTGGCAAAACTTTCCATATTTTTAGATCTCTATGTCACTCAAACAAATTAAGATTTTAGAGGTGAAATATTTTAGTTATAAAAAATGTCAACATTTTTAACGACAAAATTAGATATTTAATGATAAATTACTATCCTTTTGGGCACCAAAAAATTTCATGTAGAAAAGTAAACCCTTTTGGTAACAAATTGTTTTGTCGCTAAAAATGTATTTATCAGTAACATTTTCAAAAAAAATTCATTAAAAACGATTTCTTTGACTTTTCGTGACCATTTTAGCAACAACATAAATTTGATTGCCAAATATTTTTTGCAACAAAATTTTCGCTTTTGGACAAAAAATTTAGTTCCTAAAATCTTTATATATTGTAATATGTTCATCTATTTTCATACATTATTAACTAGTGTTTTGATTTACTGGAATGGAATAGAGGTGAAATAGAATAAATTAATAATCATTCATTAGCCACTCTAAAGGAATGACGATTTTCTTAGAAAGGTAAATGTTAATTCTACTTATAATTTATGCTCATCATTTCATTTTTTTAGCAAATAAAATGTGAATAAACATCATGATAAAATATTTAGTCTATTCTATTTTCATTCCAATAAACAGTATATTAGTGGTACTGTCATATCTCAAGATTGGCACCACCTCTCTACTTGAAAGTGTATTTAGATGAAAAAATTGGATATAGAAAATTTTGCGCGGTTAATTAACCATTTACTCCACGACATTGAGACATGTCATTCGATCTCTCATTCGGTGAATGTAGTTAAAATTTTACTAACCAGTATTGGTTTTTTGTTTTTTTTTTGTTATACTTTTTTTTTTAATTTTATTTTTAACGCAGGTATCAGTTATGTTAAAATATAGAAATTAAACGCATAATGAAACAAAACATATATATAAATGAATAAAATTTTACTTAATTAATTGGTGAGACCTACTTATAAAAAATTATATACATTATATATGTCTATACATATTATATCAATATAAGAGTCATTGGCCCACCAAACTTAATCTTATTTTTTGAAGGAAAATATTTGGGAGCTCTATAAAATGAGCTCTAATGTGTGTGTGTGAGCCCCATCTGGTGTGATATTTTGACGTTGTGTTTTTTTTTTTTTTTTCTTGATTTTTCACATCGCTAGAGCTCTAGTTTTAGGGGATGAATTGCTACTATTTTTTCAAGGGCTTAACATTTGTATTGTGGCTTATAGAGTGAGATTGGACAAATTTTTTAAGGCTCCGTTTGGGAAGTAAGTTTAGTCTAAAATAGTCATATAAAATAAAATTGGGATGACAATATAGGCTTGATGTTCAAGCCGGGTAATGCTTGAACAGACACCAAGTGTATTGATAAATAGTGTAAGCTGACTCTAGCTCGACTTGACCCAATTGATGCCAATTCTCCTCACTTACTATTTCATGCATGTATATTTTACTCATGACGTTGTTTAAAATGTTGTCTTAACTAATCTCTCAAATATATGTAGTTTTGTTTCATATATACTTAGTAATTACAGATTCAAAGTAATAAGGTAAGCTTAAGGGAAATAGAGTAGGAATAAAATATTTAATCATTAATCGCTCAATGTTCAAATCAGTAGCTTCTCATATGAAAATTATAGTTTTGGCTAGTGAAAACCAGTTAGTTTTGGCTAGTGTAAACTTAAAATTATAAATTTACGCAATTTATAATATATTTTTTTTGTTAAAAATATTAACGCGATCAAAATGACATAAGAATTTATTTATTTTAGGTGCATAGATCATTTTCCTTTTTGTTGTTAGTTCTTCAATGGAGTAAGACATGTTGGACAGGTGCACCAGAACAGCTACGCATTAGTGGTGAGTACAGAGAATCTTACCCAAAACTGCTACATGGGCGACGACCATTCCAAGTTACTCATCAATTGCGCTTTCCGTATTGGTGGTGCTGCCATCCTCCTCTCCAACCGGCCGTTGGATCGCCACTCCTCCAAGTATCAACTCATCCACACCGTCCAAACCCACATGGCAAGTTCTGACCGTTCATACAACTGCATCTTCCAAGAAGAAGATCAAGATGGACTCGTGGGAGTCACCGTGACCAAAGATCTATTAGTCACTGCATCCAAAGCCATCCAATCCAACATAAGCACATTGGGTCCCCTAGTCCTTCCCGTATCGGAACAACTCCTGTATTTCCTCAACTACATCATAAGGTCCCTCCACGTGGCAAAGATCCAGCCCTATGTTCCTAATTTCAAGAAGTCTTTCAATCACTTCTTGCCACATGTTGGCGCGAAACCGGTTCTAGACGAACTGCAGAGGAGTTTGAAGTTGACCGAGGATGACATGGAAGCTTCTAGAATGACATTGTATAGGTTCGGGAATACATCTAGTAGTACGGTGTGGTATGAATTGGCTTATGTTGAAGCCAAGGGGAGGATCAAGTACGGTGATCAGGTATGGCATATGGCCTTTGGATCTGGGTTTAAGTGTACTAGTGTGGTTTGGCGAGCCATCAGGACCGTTGATCTCGAGGTGATGAATCCGTGGAATGATGAGATTGATGAGTTTCCTATGGACCTCAACAACATTGCACCATTCAATTACTTCTTTGAACGTACAAATTGACACCATTTCAACAAATCGATGGTGGGAATGGTGGTGATCAATGCTGTATTTGTTTAATTTTATTGTCTTTTTTTAAATAAAAAAAAATTAAAAAAACCTTGTTGGTAGTTGTTGATCTAGAACTTTATGCAATAGCAATTCAGTTTCTTATGTAAAACTCATGCTTATTTTGGGAAGTATTTTTTTTTTTTTTTAAAAATTTATTGACTTATTATGAAAAGGTGTGCAAAAAAAAAATAGAAAGGTGATACAGTCCAAATAAGTCAATAAGCTAATAAATTATCTTCTTTTTTTTTTTGCCTTTCTAAAGGAGGCATTAGTTTGTTATGAATTTATGTAAAAAATGGATGGGTCTACTTTTAAAAATATATTTGTCATCTAATTTTTTTGGAGACACAAGAAAAAATAAATAAATTATAATTATTAGATTGACCCAATTTTTTTTCATGAATAATATGAACGAATGACTGTACAATATATTAACGAAACATAACTTATAGTAGACTCTACAAGTTTGAACACAGCAATCATGTTTAGATTCAATTTGATAAAGGCTCAATTCAATTAAATACACACGATTACATGGTATGATATAAAGTAAATACACACACTAGTTTTGTTTGGCAAAGGTTTTTTTTTTTTTTTTTTTTTTTAAAAAAAAATGGGTTAAAATTCACAACAAAACATGACATAGGTGAGCCATAGAGGTTTTTGGCCTACCACTTAAAGCCCAATACACAATTCAAACACTAAAGCCCAACATTACTAGAACCCAACATTACACCAAGAACCAATAGCATCTAAACACTTGTTAAAAGGAGAACCAATCACGTAAGCAGACAAAGATCCTGCAGAGTTATTGCACCACACATCAGTCATTAATGAAACCCTTGCAGCATTAAATGCGATAATCCATTTACGTCGGAGCAAGCAGCCTCACCATGAATAAGGCAAGCTAGAGCATGGACTTTCGACCAACATGACAGGTCGAAATGGACAAGGAAATGATAAACAAAGGATACAAGGAGGCTTACAAGACACAAAAAGGTTAAGTTCCCTATCGTTATTCTCCTATCATTCGCCATTAACCTCTTTTTTTCTAACTTGACCGTAGGAGGGTCCACTAGGGGATTCTCGTTCCCCGCTGGGCTTTTTGCGCAGGTTCCCCGATAGGCTCAGTGATCAAGGAACAACGTTGAAAGTGTAGGCCTACGATCAGCAGTACTATCAGGTATTATCAGTTAGCGCTGTCTGTGGGAACGCCATTCTGCCGTGACAATTGTGCTCATTATTACCGGAGACCCGTTCCTCGATCATCCATCCTCATTGGTCATCAAGGTGAATGGTCACAACGAGATCTATGGCTTCTCAACACAATATCGTCAACTCCCAAGCCAACCCTCCCAATCCAAACAACACACCTCAGTACTTCACAGAACTCACCAACAGCATAAACCGTTTGGCCGAGCAAAACGAGGCCTTGATCTACGCTTTGCTCCGGTGAAACCTCTCTATACCTCCTCCACTACCATAAGATATCCCTTCCAATCGAGAACAAACCCTAAGCCATATTTTCCAACAAGCCCACCTCTCTAACTTAGAGGGTCGGCAAGCTCCACCCCAAGACATGAACCCGCCACCTTGAGGTTTATACCCGTCCGGTCAAACACTTGCCCCTGAAGGAGAGGCTAGTAGTGTTCAGCCTCCATTGCCCTCGGGGTGTGACAATGTTCCTATTTGGGATGCAGAACTCCAAGCCATGAAACTCCAGTCAATGAGTCATGCAAAACATACAGAATAAACCCTCCACAACAGCCGACTCCTTGTTTGTTGCCTCCATCAGGGTCAAATAGAGATGGCAATTTGAACCCGGCCCGACGGGGACCCGATCCCGAATTGAACGGGTTTTTCCAGAAAAATACCCTCGACGGGATGGAGATGGCATTCAAAAATCAATCCCCGAACAGATTCGGGCCGGGGAGAGGGATAAGTGTCCCAGCCCCATCCCCGTTCCCCGGCCCGGTTTATCCCCGATGTGAAATTACTATTTTACCCCTATATACATATATATTATATACATATGTGGTAAACCGTCTTCATATCTCAGTTCACTGTTCTACTCTCTCACTCATATGGTAAACTCTCGCACAGTTCTACTCTCTCACTCACTCTTACACTGTTCGCGACGCCGATCGGCCTCCTCCGTCGTCCATGGCCTCCATCATCGCAGTTACAACCATCCATCGCCTCGGAATCTCCGATTGTCCTCCTCCTTCTTCGTCCACCATCGTCTCCTCCGATCTCCTCCGTATATGTATATGTGTGTATCATCCGATCTCCTCCGATCTGAGATCTGTATGTGTGTATCGTCCTCCATCTGTATCCGATCTTCCACTCTCTCTCTCTCTCTCTCTCTCTCTCTCTCTCTGTGACACAGATCTCAGATCTGTTTGTGTAGGTATACATGTGTGCCTGTTCATTTTTATTTTTTTTGGTTTATTATCTATTGATGATTTTGTTGATATATTGATGTTGAAAATGATATGTTCATATTGATGATTTTGTTGATGTTGTTGTTGTTGTTGATGGTGGTGTTGAAACAGATTTGGGGGCCAGAGAATTTTCGGGGTCGGGAAAACCCGATCCCCGTTAGGGGGCGGGGATGGGGACGGTGGTACGTTCCCCGTCGGGGATCGGGGATCGGGGCCGGGGCCGAAGAGATTTTCACAATCGGGGATCGGGGACGGGGAGTGTGATCCCCGGCCCCGCCCCGGCCCGTTGCCATTCCTAGGGTCAAACCCCTATCTCCCAACTTCAAAATGCCCTTGATCGACTCTCTCGACGGCACAACGGACCCGGTTGATCATTTGGAGACTTACAGAACCCTAATGATCCTTCATACTTTTACTGATGAGATCATTTGTCGGGTTTTTCCCGTGACGCTTAAGGGGTCAGCTCGACTATGGTTTAGTCAGCTACTACCGGACTCCGTTTCTACTTTCCAACACCTAAGCGATTCCTTTCTGAGCCACTTCATCGACACTCAGCGCCAGCGGCGTCTGGTAACTCAGCTTCTTAATATCTGCCAGACGGAGGGGGAGTCGCTACGTAGCTTTGTCACCTATTTCAACGCCGAAGCCTTACAGGTGGCAGAAAACGATGACAAGGTCATCCTCATGGCCTTCATGCCCGGTTTACGATCATCCAATTTCTTTTTCTCCCTTTTCCAAAAACCTGCTAACCTCCATGGCTACCCTTCTTTCCAAAGCCCAAAAATATACGAACGTCGAAGACTCTTTGGCAACCCGCCAAGATACTACAGCTAAAAATCCAACCCCTAGGGAGAAGAGAAAGGAATCTGAAACCAGACCCTCCCAATATATACAGCAAACCCCTCAGTAGACTTTCGGCCAATGTGACAGGTCAGAGTGGACAAGGAAATAATGAACAAATGATATAAGGAGGCTTACAAGACAAAAAAATGTTAAGTGCCCTATCATTATTCCCCTATCATTCGCCATTAACCTCTCTCTCTCTCCTAACTTGACTGTTGGAGGGTTCGCTGAGGGACTCACGTTCCCCACTAGGCTTTTGCGCAGGTACCCTGGTGGGCTCAGTGATCAAGGAACGACGTTGAAAGTGTGGGCATACGATCAACAGTACTATCAGGTATTATTAGCTTTGATTGTTGTATGTTCTTTTCGCCGATTTGCACACTTGTTCATTTTTACCATTTCCATACATAGTGTAAACTTGTGATCAACAGGATGTGCCTTAATTGACAACAATCTGGCATCTCCATTATCTGTGTCACATTTCAGTAATAATTTTTTGATCAAGCCTCAACCAGACTGAGATAACTAAAACCTCAGCCCGACTAAGGCCTTAGCCCGACTGAACCCTTCAAGCCTCAGCCAGACTGAGCGTAAAGAACTCAGCCAGATTGAGATAACTAAGGCCTCAGCCCGATTGAGCCCTTTAAGCCTCAGCCAGACTGAGCGTGAAGAACTCAGCCAGACTGAGATAATTAAAGCCTTAGCCCGACTCAGCCCTTTAAGTCTCAGCCAGACTGTGCATGAAGAATAACTCAAACAGTTTGAGTTATCTAAAGTCTCAGCCCGATAAGCCCTTTCGAGTCTCAGCCAGATTGAACGTGAATAACTCAGCTAGACTGAGATAACTAAGGCCTCAGCCCGATTGAGCCCTTCAAACCTCAGCCCGACTAAGCCCTTTAGGTCTCAACCAGACTGTACATGAAAAATAGCTTAGACAGTTTGAGTATCTAAAGCCTCAACCCGACTAAGCCCTTCGAGTCTTAGCCAAATTAAGCGCGAAGAACTTAGCTAGTTTGAGTCAAAATTGGCTTTATCCAGACCAAGTATGCAATTACAATCAGTCGCTGCCAGATTTAGTTAAAATCAGTTCATAATTATCCAATTTTGCTATTCGTACTATTTGTACAAGTTAGCTTGCTCTGCGTCGACTATTCCGATCTTAATCGAGCTTGCCCCAAAGATAGTTATTCCCTTCCCCGGATAGATCTATTGGTCGATGAAATTGCCGGACACCAGATGTTTAGTTTCATGGATGCCTTCTCCGGTTACAATCAAATTCTGATGCACCCGGCTGATCAGGAACACACATCCTTCATCACAGATAGAAGAACTTTTCACTATCGAATTATGTCGTTCGGACTGAAAAATACTGGAGCAACTTACCAACGCCTGGTCAATGTCATCTTTCAACACCAGATAGGCCGAAACATAGAAGTATACTTCGACGACATGTTAGTCAAGAGTAAACTCTCCTTTGATCATTTGGCAGACCTGCGAGAAACCTTCGAAACCTTACGCAAATATCAAATGAAGCTGAATCCGAAGAAGTGCGTCTTCGGCGTAGGATCTGGAAAGTTCTTGGGCTTCATGGTCAGCCAACGGGGCATCGAGGCCAATCCCGAAAAGATCAAGGCCTTGATAGAAATGCGGTCTCCCAACGGTCAAGGAGGTTCAACGACTCACAGGCAGAGTCGCCGCCCTCAACCGTTTTATTTCTCAAACAACAGACAAATGTCTTCCATTTTTTAAAGTCCTTCGACAGGCTTTTGAGTGAAACACCGAATCTGAGGAAACTTTTCAACAACTCAAGCAGTGCATAGCCAACCCCCCCTCCTCTCTCAAGCGCTTCCAAGCGAAACTCTCTTCTTCTACTTAGCCGTATCAAACACTACGGTCAGCGATGCCCTTATCAGGGAAGATAGCTCAGTACAACGTCTAGTCTACTATATTAGCTGCACTCTCAGGGGGGTGGAACATAACTATCCTCTACTGGAAAAAATGGCCCTCACCTTGGTCATAGCCTCAAGGCGCCTCCGGTCTTATTTCCAAGCTCACTCTATAGTGGTTCTCACCGACCAGCCTTTGAAAAAGATCATGCAACAGTCTGAGTTGTCAGGCAGACTGATGCAATGGTCTGTTAAGCTCAGTCAATTTGAAATCTCTTATCGACCTCGAACGGCGATGAAAGGACAGGCCATCGCCGATTTTATCTTGGAATTCACCAATCTCACTCCGAGGAGGCTGTCGTCGATTTTATCGCGAAAAGGTAAGTAAAACGAATAACTCCAAATCCCCACGGTGTGCCTATATTCCAAGAATGGAGATTAAATTTCGCCAGTTTGAAAATTTTCGAAAGCTTCCGCCCCCGCCTTTTCCATGTCCTATATTAGTCATACCTCTTCGTTTCCTGCTAGCGCATCACCTCCCTTATCACGGGATCGTGCTACGTGTACGACCACGATTCACTACCCTTTTCCCCTTCCTTGTCTATTTCACTTCATATCACCACGTGTCCTGCCGCTTCTCGAGCCCCGTGCGCCGCCATTTTCTTTCTCGGTAACCTTTTGCGGTCAGCCCTCCTTTGAGTCGGTCTTCTCACTTGTTGACCCTTTGCGGTCGGCCCTCCTTTCAGTCGGTCTTCTCGCTTGGTAACCCTTTGCGGTCGACCCTCCTCACAGTCGGTCTTCTTACTCTGTCCTCTTTTGTGGTCGGCCCTCTTCTCGGTCAGTTTTCTCTCTCGGTCCCCCTTTGCGGTCAGCCTTCATCTTTGTCTAACTTTTTTCCCGGTCGCCTTTCACCGTCGGTCATTCTTTCACTTGGCCACCCACAATCCCCGTCTTCTTCCTTATTCCCTTCGTTAGGCTAAAGCTGTACTTGGAAATGGGAGACTACTGACATGGGTGGGCCCATAGAGGTTTTTAGTCCACCACTTAGAGCCCAATACACGGTTCAAACACTAAAACCTAACATTACTGGAACCCAACGTTACACCAAGAACCAATGGCATCTAAACACTTATCAAAAGGAGAACCAGCCACATAAGCAGAGAAAGATCCTGCAGAGTTATTGCACCACACATTAGTCATTAATGAAGCCCCTGCAGCATTAAATGCGATAATCCCTTCACGTCGGAGCAAGGAGCCTCGCCGTGAACAAGGCAAGCTAGAGCGTAGACTTTCGGCCAACGTGACAGGTCAGAGTGGACAAGGAAATGATGAACAAATGATATAAGGAGGCTTACAAGACACAAAAAGGTTAAGTGCCCTATCGTTATTCCCCTATCATTCGCCATTAACTTTTCTCTCTTTTAACTTGACCGTCGGAGGGTCTGCTGGGAGACTCTCGTTCCCTACTAGGCTTTTTGCGCAGGTACCCCGGTGGGCTCAGTGATCAGGGAACGACGTTGAAAGTGTGGGCCTACGATCAACAATACTATCAAGTATTATCAAAACAAAATAGGTTAAAATAGTCAATAAGATAAAATGTCACATTAAATACATAATTGTTTTACTTTTTCTCTCACAAATATCTCATTTAATTACCAAAAAATCAATAAACTAATCTTCTTAAATATAAATATTTTAATCTACTAAAATAACCTATTAAAATAACCATTTTCCAAACGAAACCATTATTAGAGTGGGTCTCTCAAGATTAAATATTTTGGCAATCTAACATTTTAAAATATGACATTGGTTCAATTGAAACCCTTCATCAACTATCCACGACTATTATCTCATCCTTTCCGACCATCTACACCACTTTTTACTATTTTCTCATCATGGCTACTACCATATTCGTCGTCCATACTGCGCACACACTTCAACTTTTTCGTACAATACCCAACTTCATTAAGTCAATTTTATTGTTTTCAGAAGTAGAATGTAGGAGATTAATAGTGAGGGAATTAAGTAAAATTATATTTGTTTTGATGATAGTTGTTAGTGTAGGAATTGTTAAATTATTTTTGTATAAAATAATAAAACAAATAAAAAAATACAAAAAATTAAACATTAATGTTAAAAAAAATGCCCAACATATAAAAAATAAAATTTTTTATATTCCTCTCACTATTTTTCTAATACTACCTCCACCTCCTCCGTCCCAATCCCTCTTCCAATCTCCACCTTAATCTCCTCCTCCATCATAATCCCTTCTCCAACTCTACAAACAAATACAACATTAAATAGCCCCACTTCTATCATAATCCCATTCCACTCTCTATACCCCAAAACAAACGGGCCTTACCTATCACAACCACCGCAACACCTTTAGCCCATCCACCAAAAACTCACGTTTGGTGTAAGTGGCAATTATGCACACTTGCATTGAGCACAAGCCCTTCTTGTACACAAATTTATTTTGCAAGAATGAGATTGGGGCTTTTGAGTTTAAGCGTGAAAAAGGTTGTGGTGGCTAGAGATTGGTTGGATGGGGTAAAAAAAAATTGTTTGGGAGAATTAATTTGGTACCACCAATTTACTTCCAATGACATGAAATAGTCTATGTGAAGGAGTGTGCCTATTCTCTCTCTATCTCTCTCTTCCATATCATTAGGGATAGATTAAGAGTGTTATAATGATGAGATGTAGCATGGTTAAGGTAAAAAAATTGGTAGAGTAGTACAATGATAGTAGTAATTATGGTACGAAAAAGTAGAAAGATGAACGTAAATGAAGATGATGTGAGAAAGTTTAAAAATAACAGGGAGATGCATAATAGTGATTGTTGATACCCAAAGTTATACGAAAAGAGAGAGAAAAAATAGTAGGTAGAAAAAGGACATATTAGTAATTTTTTTTAGAAAAACTTTTTTATCCAAAATTCTATTAATAAAATAATTTTTGTGTGTTTGAAAATATTTTTAAAGTTCCTATGCGGATTGCAGTAGTTTTTAATTGTCTCATTTTTCGGAAAATTGCAAAGAAGTTGAACAGTGGAGAAATTATTACATAATAGATGAATTTTTTTATTATGCAACTTTGACACACAGTAAGAACTTACACCATGAACATAAAGAATTTGCACCGTGGACAAAGTAAAGTTGCACCACCATAAAAATGTAAATAATATTTCACTGTCTCACTAATTTGCAATTTCCCTCTCATTCCTTTGCGCTATCTTTTAGATTTTAAAATTTTCCTCATACAAAAAATATACTCTTATTTTGGGGTTATTTGGAAACTTAGGTTTGTGTTTTTTGTGACTAAAACAATAAATAAAGACAAAATAAGTTAAAATAATTAATAAGACAAAATATTATATCAAAATCATAATTATTTTATTTTTTCTCTCACAATTATCAAATTAATTTTAAAAAAAATCAACTGTCACAAAAAACACAATTTTTTTACCCACATTAAAATAGCCAAATAGTTAAAAAACTAACTACGTTTGGCAAAGAGGTTTAAGGCTATTTTAGTCACAAAAGACAAAATAGGCTATTTTAGCCACAACAAACAAAACATCACATCCAACTTATAATCATTATACTCTTCCTTCACAAAAAAAGTTTAAAAAGTCAAAAAGCCCTTCCCAAATCAAGCTTTTTAGCCCAGACTAAAATAGCCAAAAAAAGCTAAAAAACTAAAAAGCCAACCCACTTTCCAAACGGAGGCTAAAATAGGTTCTACAGGGGCCAGGCTGGTATTTGTGGAAAATAACGGGGACAGTTTACTAAAGTGGTAAAAAATTTGAAATCCCAAGAAAGTGTTTTTGTTTTTAATTTTCCCACCCAAAGTAGCCGCCAATTTGCTTTTCCACATTCAATTCAAACAACCAAGTAAAAATATTGAAAAACCACAGAGCTGAAAGAGAGAGAGAGAGAGAGAGAGAGAGAGAGAGAGAGTTAAAACAAATTATTTTCCACCAGTTGAATTCATCGTCTCTCCACTTTCACTCTTCGTTCTCCGAACTTCTCAGGTCTCTCTGTCTCTCCTTCTACATAATACAATACATTCATTGTGTACAGTTAATTTCTTTCTCATATTCTGATTCCCAAAAAACAAAAACAAGAATTATTTCGTTTTTTAAAATATTTTTATTACTGAATTTGTTAAGGATGTGAATCTTGTGGATTTGGTTGTGAGATGCAGGTAGAAAAAATGGCAGGAAAAGGTGGAAAGGGGCTTTTGGCCGGAAAGACCACAGCGGCGGCTGTGGCTGCCAAGGAGAAGGACAAGAAACGGCCTGTTTCCCGCTCATCCCGAGCCGGTCTCCAGGTAAAACCATTTATATATGCTTTCTACACTATTATACAAAGTGTACATTGCACTTGATATAAATACAAACAAAATGTCATATGTTTCGTTTTCTCAAAATATCCTTATATAACTTAAACTTTAACCGCTGAATTCAACACATTCATGTATCTGTAATTGTCAATTTTAAGCACACTTGTATAGGTATGCACACCTTTATATATAATCAAGCCTACCCTGAAATTGGTATTGGTATGAACACAAAATGTAACTACTGATTTCCTTCTAGTATATATAAAATCATAATTTGTGGGCTTTAAGATTAGCGCTTCTTTTGTGTGTTAAAATATGAGCTTTCAATTATGGACCAAGAGTTCTTTGTTGATCTCTTATTATGTGCTTATACTACTAGTCCAATTATATCTTGCATACTTGTGTCCCTATTTGTGTTTTTGGCTCAACACGTCCATAAGGGAATTGCTCGAGTAGATAAACTTCTGTAGGCTGTGCTGTGGTATTAAATCGAGGCAGAAAGAATTTATGACAGCATTTTGTAACAAGCAAAACTAAAATAAAAACAGAAAGAAAACTGAGGAAAATTGTTTGGAGTGTTTGAGATTAAGTCTTAGGCCCATGAATGGTGCAATAAATTCACAAACAACTAGATTGGAGAGTAGATGCCATGTGATATCTTCCTATGTTGTGATTGGCTTGACAATGGGGTCCACTGCATTTATGTTGAGTGTTTGGGAGATAACAGGCGTATATGCATTTGTAGTTGGTGCAAGGTATTGCATGGAAGAGCCACTTGTTACCCTCTCAATATGCAGTAATTTTCTGTAAGCATGAGTGCAAATGGGGTGACTTCCCTTCCCTTCCCTTCCCCCCCTCCCCCCTTTTAAATCCACATATTTTTCAACATAAATCCCAAATTCAGGATATTGTAAACATATTTTTCAAATGTGTGTTGTTTTGTGAAGTTGTGAGATGGAAACACAACTTACATTTTAGACTTGAAGTTGTGTTTTTGACATACGACTTTATTCAAGTTGTGTTTCCAAGCCACGATTTCAATAAATTTATTGCACAACTCATTGAAATTGTGTTTGCCTTGGCTTGAAGCCCACTCAAGATTTACGGTGTTTGAGATTATATTTTAGGCTATAATAGTGTTTTAAAAGGCACGCCTAAGCGCGCGCTTAGGTGTGAGGTGCACATGAGGTGCCTCAGATAGCTTGAGGCGAGACGCAATAGGAAAGGCGCATTTGAGGCGTGCCCCTTAGGCTTAGGTGTGAGGTGCACGTCTCATGCACTTCATTTAAATTTTTTGCTCCATCCTTATTCTTTGTGTGTAACCATATGGAATTACAACCATTTTAATATAAAATGTAAACACATGCTTTGAGCCTCAATTTTCATATAAAAAAAAGCTCTAGGCATTAAGCAAAAGCTCTGGGATTGCAAGATGGATGTATGGTTTTGGGATTCCTTTCAATGTAGTAAATTACAACAGTTGCGGGCTAATGATTGAAGCTATTAGGTAATTTGGTCTTGATTGAAAATTAAAACCATAAAGGTATTATATGGTGTGAGTTTCACATCTAAAAAAAGAAATGAATCACATTAATGAATTGATAAAGAAAGATAAATAGTGTAGGGAAAAGTAAGATTAAATATTATTTTTGAGAAATTTTTGAAACGTTAAATGTTATTTTTCATGATTTTTGGAATATTGAATGTCGTTCTATTTATATATTTACTTATTTATTGAAATTCTAAAAAAGATTTGTTTTCTGTTAAAAACTTTGCCTATATTAATATTTTGGTTATCTTCAACAACTTGCGCCTCGCCTTGCATCTCACGCTTAAGCTTTAGAAGACCTCAGCGCCTTAATGTACTTGGAGCTTTTTAAAACACTGGGCTATAAGGGCCAGAGCCTGTTTATAGTTGTCGGTGGGCCTGGAAGAATGTATGAAGACCTGCCCAGTCTCTCAGACCGTAAATTTTATGTATATAACATTTATACATTTATATAGTCTGTACTATTTAATTTGTTGTTGGAAATGAAAAATATCTTGCAAAAGAATTAATTACAGATTTGAGCTTGCAACCTTGATCTTATAAGAAACCACTGCCTCATGGTTTCATTCTAAATTGAACACTGTCAACGAATTTGCGTTTTCACGTTTGATCTCCATTTGGTTAGTTGTAAATTTAACCAAAATGTGCAATTAATGTTATGGTATACCATGTTTTGATTATGCAAATAGATACTGCTGGCACTGAGTGTCTACAAAATGTAGTGATCGTTTTTTTTTTGTCAAGAATTTCAAAATTTCTTGCAATTTAATGGCCATATGGCAGTGTGACTGGTCTCAGATGTCAGTCTCTGGTTCCTTCCTCATCTTCCTTTGTTATCTGCCTTGTCAGTGATCCTTGGCTTTGGGCTTAGCTTGATGTTTTTCTGTAACTGTTTTTACACAATCAAAAGAATTGGTTTATTTATTTATTTTATTTTTTAATTGTTTTTGTTCCAAAAAACACAAAAAAATGAAAACAATATCAAATGCACAAATTTTGGGCTGCCGATGTAGTTTTTTGTTGTGTTTTTGTCTTTCTTTATGTATAACTCTGTTATGTCTCATTTGCTAATTTTGATGGCTATTATTCGTTGTTTGTTTCCATTTGTGGGAATATAGTTCCCAGTGGGTCGGATCCACCGCCAGCTGAAATCAAGGACGGCTGCTCACGGGAGAGTTGGAGCCACTGCTGCTGTTTACTCAGCTGCAATTCTTGAATATCTGACAGCAGAAGTGCTTGAGCTGGCTGGAAATGCAAGCAAAGATCTGAAAGTGAAGAGAATCACACCGAGGCATCTGCAGCTGGCTATTAGAGGGGATGAAGAACTTGACACGCTCATTAAAGGAACCATTGCCGGAGGTGGTGTCATCCCTCACATTCACAAATCCCTCATTAACAAAACCACCAAAGAGTGATTTCCATATATGTCTAATCTCAAATGCCTACTACTGTTAACTGGTTCATGTGTTTATTTTATGACTTTGGACATGGGTTTTTTTTCAGACTTTTGTTTGGTTTTCATGTAATGTTTGTTTTGAGCATCCATGTTAGTATATAGTGGTTGCTTCTTAAGATAGTGAATTAAGTAACTATTGTCCTTGTTTAGGAATGGATATAAATTAGTTTCATCTTTGGCTTTTTCATATGCTTGTTTGTGATTCCCTCATGTGTTTTTTTTTTGCATCTGATTAAGTGGTTTAGATCTCTTGCAGCTTTTATCATCAGCTGAGAAGTTAAGTCACACAACATTGTTGGGGCTTCACTGGTCCTGGTTTGATACCCCAAGGAAAATTAGCACAGTAATTTACACGCTCATTGAGTGTTATGCATACAAGTTACAACATTTTTTAGTACAATGAATTAAAATATATATATGTATACAGGATATTCACAAGATGTGGGTGAGTGGGACCTATGGTGATTTATGTTTTGAATAAGTCTCAAGTGTATATATGAAATTTACAAAATGAGACATGGATTCGTATCTCATTTTGTGAATTTTATTTGTATTTCTAGCACTGCTATAAGTTCTAATTTCATGTGGTGCATGTACTAGTGTACCTTTTCTATAAGGTTATTGTGTTTCATTTTGTGAATTTTATTTGTTTTTCTAGCATTGTTGTTAAAGTTTTAATTTTACATGATATACACACTAACTAACGTAAAATTTCTATAGGGTTATGTTTGAAATGCTTGTATTTGTATTTGTATTTGTATTTTTGCATCCTTAAATCTCTTTTGTAGCCAATTTGTATTTGATGTTCTCCGTTGATTTATCAATTCAATTCTGGAAGATTTGATCCTACGTAATTGTATCTGTTTAGTATAAAATCTTTCTTCCTTGGCAATTTTGAACACACGAATTTGGTTAAAGAAAAACATTGCAGAAATGTTTCTGTTTTGAGGAACCTTGATTCGGTGTGGGTGGCTATTTGGATTCCAGCCACCGACAACTAGTCAGCGCTCCTCAACAGTTTTGTATGGGGTCTTCGATTCGATGTCCATCATAACATTGCCAATCTGGAAGCCCCGACAAGCTCTTTTTTTTTAAAGAAAGTTTTGAGCACTACATTTTCTGCACTATAGAGGATCTGGATTCTATTTTGTGTACTTGTCAAAAAAAAAAAACAAACACCTTAATTGCAGTATACAATTGAAGACCAAGCAAAGAAACACCCAATGGTCGGTTGTACCTAAACTAAATTAAACCTCAATTTCATGTACAAGTTTTTGTTTTCATTGACTGCGTAACGCAAAGATTGACAGCACAGCAGAATTTATAATTAAATTATGTGCATAGGATACATATGGACTAAATTAACATAATTTTATTATATTGATGACGATGATGATGCATACTAAAATTCATCACTTATCTGAAAATGATTGATATATTATATTAATATCCTGTCACTGTTTGTTTGAGTAAGATAAAACTGCCACAGATTCCTTTGAAACGTTCCTGCGAAAAAACGAAATTCTGTACTTAGTAGTTTCGTCTTATTCCGCAACATTGTTAGGAACATTAAAAATTAAAAAAATACACAACAAATTTTTTTTTTACCTCGCATTTATTTTTTAAATGTGGCCTTCTCCATACTAAGTTTGAATACAAATCATAGTACTTATTTTTTGTGTATCTCATGTTTTTACTCGGAGAAATATTAAAAAAACGGAAAGTAAAAAAAATAATTGCATGCTCATGAAAGTGTAACACTTATTTGCACAAATTTAGTGTATGAATTACTTGTACTTTTATAAATTTGAAATTATTTTTCTACTTCCTATTTTTTTTTATAAATATTCTCCCTTTTTACCCATACTAGAGCCTTTTTTATTTATTTATTATTTTTAATTTATTTATTTTTAGAAACATAAAGGATAAAATGATGATGCATTTCTATCTTATTGATAGGGCATACTATATCTATCTATCTATCTATATTTTTATATAAAGCTTACACCTTACTTAACCTATGTTTGGGAAGTTGGGTTTGAGGATTTTTTTTGACTAAAATAGTAATAAAGAAATAAAATATGTTTTTTAAAATATCACATTCAATCCATAATCATTACATTCTTTCTTTTACAAAAAAGTCAAAAAAATAAAAAACCGTTCCCAAATCGGACTTTTTAGTCTCCAGCTAAAATAACTAAAAAAATTAAAAAATAAAAAAACCAACCTACTTCCCAAACGAAACCTTAGTATAGACTTTGTCACACTCCTTAATTTTTCAAAATATCATTCCGTAACCAACCATATCAAATTTCGTAGTTTCTTGTCTCATATAACTATCCAAATCAAATTCACACAAAATTTATGATGTTTTGTAGCTTTAACAGCACACTTAACAAGTGTACACGGCTTGTGTTTTATAAGTCGGATTTATTGAATAATAATTTTCCTGCGATCACATTGTTTTCTATTGCAAAATTGTCAGGGTACAAAAGAAATTAATATAACAATATTAAACAAGATTCTAATTTAAGAAGACCTCTCCTTTTGGAATCACTTCGTTGTATTTCAATAACAAAAACACAAAGTAAAATGCTTTGATATATAAGACAAATAAAGCGGATAATATGAAGTTATCTCTCCATCATCCTACAGGCCTTGCTTGATAACGCTTTCATTTTTGTTTTCATGTATTTATTTAAAATTTTAAATTTGAAAATAAAAACGTATTTGATATATTATTTTGTTATCAAAGAATAAAATTGATTTTAAATTTTTTGAAACAAAAAAACATATGTTTTCACTTATTTTCACTAGAAATTTCCCTTTTTCGTCCTTTCTGCTGCACCACCCACTACTGCCACCAGGTATCGATCTCCACCAACCACCGTCTACCCTTCACCAAGAACCACAGTTGACTTCCTATGAGCTCCGATGAGCTTTCAATAGGCTTCCCGCGATCTAAAGGACACTGCAAGTAAGTTACGGTCATATTTTGATGACTTGCTAACCACCTGTGACCTTCAGTCAACAAGTCCAATAGTCATATTTGGCTAACCCCCACCCCCATCCCCATCCCCATCCACCACCATCCGTCCACCTTTTACTGCTAGTCGCCATCTTTAACAGCTCACCAAACATATTTCTGTATTTTTGTTTTTAAAAATTATGTATACAAAAGATGAATAATATTTTAATCGATAATGCTATAAAATGATACCTAAGAATAATCTTTACATAAAACCATATATTTTATAAATTAATGTGGCAATTGAGTCATTTTATTAATTTTAAAAATTTTTATTTTAAATATTAAAATTTTATTATAACACGCTACACCAATTTATAAAATAAAATAAAAAAATAATTTTTATAATATTTTTAATAAGCATCAGCAATTATACAATTCTATGTCATGATTGCTAGCTACTTCTGTAATTAATTGGTTAGTGCCTATGAAATAAATGAACCGTATATAAGAATGGGTAAATTTTACTGCAGTCATGATTTGCGTAATCGTATGCTGTTAATTGCCTCTTAGCAATGAATCAATACTTAACAATTTTAGCCCACCAACTTTGTACAAATAAATTTGAAATTTGAATATATTAAAAAATGTTTCAACAAATATTTAAGAAATCAAAGATATAACTTTGATGGGATAGAAATACATGTAACTCCTAATCTAAAAAAATTTCTGAATAAATGTGATATACAATATCAATTTCTATCAATATAAAAAAAATAATATTATTGTTAACTAGATATTCTTTGTCAACATTAAAAAAATTTTAACCTCACAATTGAGCATATTCTTTTATCTCCATTAACTCAAAAAAAAAAAACAATAATCATTATTATATTCCTAATCTATCTACTAAAATTAGACATCTCAAGTTGAACTTTAAGCTTTTTCATTATATAAATAAAAAGATAACTCATTTCAATAAGCAATGTCAAATTTGATGAACTTATTTTCAAGAATCTCAGTCAATATCCCCATAGTCAAAAGATGAATAATCAAAAACAGATGATAAATCAAGGAATATTAGCAAATTAAAATGGATATTCAGATAAATTTTATCAATGGAATTATGTTTTTTTTTAAAAAAAAAAAAAAAAAAGTTTTTAAGTAGTGACATGTTCTAAAAATAATAGTATTTTTCAAATAGATTGAATTAAAGAAAGGCGAGATTGTTAATCAAAATAAGAACACTCTCTGGAGTGAAAACTTTGATTTCAATTTTAAAAAACAACTCAAAGATAATAGATATTAGTACACATACTACAGAAAAAGGGTATATCCTAAGACAAAAATTGTTAAGCACAATGACTCATATTTGATAAAACTCAATTAAAAAATTATTCTTAAAATTATCACACAGTTAATTTAGGGGTGCAAACCCTTTAATTTTGTGAGTGTCAGGTTCGAATTTCAGGATCAATCCTTTGATTTTTTTTTTTTTTTGAATAAACAAAAATTAATTTGACAAAAACTATTACCAAAATGATATTTCAAAAATTATTTTCACCTCCAAAATTATATGGAAATAATAAGTGTTTATATATATTTTTTTACTAAATTCGTATTTAATTTTTTTCAAAATTTTTCAAAAAATAAAATTTTAAAATAAAACCAAACCAAACCTTTTGAGACTATTTCTCATATATTACTACTATAGAGTTGCGATTGGGACCTCGAAAATGAGAGCCCCGACTGCCCCTAATATGCAAAACGTCGTCGTTTTGTATTTTTTTTTTTTTTTTCAGCTGAAGAAGGAAGAAGAAGACGAAGAGGGGGAGGGGGCCAACAAACTCGGGGATGAGGCAGGGGCGGAGGCCGGGGCGGCGAGGCAGAGCCGGAGCTGCGACGAGCGACAGTGGGCGACGATCGGGCGGCTGCGACGAGCGTCGGCGGGCGACGATCGGACGGCGAGACGACGAGCTGCGGCCTCTCTCTCTCTCTCTCTGGGCATTCGGGGCACAAAATTTTCGGGGGGAAAATCTTTTTCCTACTAGAGTAATATGTTTTTTTTTTTTTTCCTTCAAATTTTGAAAGATGCGACCGCCTCTACACCCCTCTGGCTCTATCTGGCATATGATATGAACAATTCTTTTCAACTTTAGTGTTATCAAACAATAGTTAAAAGTAAGAGTTAGTTACCCCAAGACTGAATATCACTTTATCTCATAAATTCATATATTTTGATTCCATTAATTATAAAAATATGAATAATATTATATAAACAAAAAAATTTATGTATAATTTTTATACATAATGATGTGATTCAATGTGAACCTTTCACTTCAAAATAAAATATTTTTAAAAATAAATTTATTTACAATAATGTCATTGCTATATCATTCTTGTCAAATTTTTTATGTATTAATAGAATTTTCCTAAAACTATATTAGTTTCACTCCTTTTAAACCACGTTAATACATACAGATTTGTAAATGAAGGAAGTAAATTGATATTAACTAATAATTAAGAAATTTTGATATAATTAACATTACAAAATAATGCAAGAAAAAGAGACAGCCGGCCATAGTAATACAAAAGGGCAGTGGCTTGCCTCCAGTCCAGAGGTTCAGTCCGGCCCATTGGGCCTATTTTTGGGCCCCTTTTCGATAATCCAAACCGTTCATATTTTAGGGTTCGTTGAGTACATTATCCCTGTTAAAAAACACGTCGATCAGATAACAGATACTATGTATTCGGATCACTTTTTTATGAACCGTTAATTTCTAACCGTTTATTTTTTTCCAAACAAAAGTAATCCGAATACATAGTATCTGTTATCGGATCGACGTGATTTTTCACAGGGATAATATACTCAACGAATCCTAAAATATGAACGGTTTGGATTATCGAAAAGGGGCTCAAAAATAAGCCCAATGGGCCGGACTGGACTGGACTGTCCCAGATTAGGACTGGAGACAGTCCAGACCCATAAAAAAATTAGAAGCAGGGAGATTGCGTAAAGAAAGAAACAAGTGCTATCACCAAAAAGCATCTGTTGGAGCAGAAAAATGAATATTGTTAAAATTATGAATAATACTAGAAGTCCTGAAAAAAAAAAAAAAAGTAAGAAAATTTTTCATCCCTCAATTAGTGTATGATGTTTTATTTTAGGTGTAATTTAAAGATAAATAATTTTTTATAATTATTTTTATGATATTTTTTTCATAATTCGTCACATTACTCTAAAATTATTTGGCCTTTTGGGCGTGAACTGAAAGGGTATCCAACCATAAGAGACTTCCCTAAAATGCTTCATTGCTTTTTTTTGTCGTTTTCTTCCCTCATTCCCTCTCCCTCTCTCTCTCTCTCTCCGCCTCAAAGCTTCTTGTAATTTGCTTAAGTCTCTCCGCATTGAGAAATTACTTGGTAATCCTGAGACATAATTATGTGATGTCTTTACGTGTATTGTAATTGATAAAGATGACATTGTTTATAATTTTGTGTTGGATCATGAAAAATAACAGGAGACATTATTATTGACCATTGGTGAAGGACATTAACTTGTGACGTTTTTAGACCACCAAATAATTTTCCTTCACATTTAAGCCCATTTAGAAATTGAATATTTTAATTAATTTATTAATTTTTTGTTCAAAAAAATGTATAAAAGATATAGATAGTAATATAATAATTTATAATAATTTTAAATTTTTTTTTTTGTGACTATAAATGCATTTCGCCGAACGAAGCCTAGTATGCATATCCACACTCGCGTTTCATTCACCAATGTTACATATGTATTTAAATAGAGTGGATTCTCTCCAACATATGCTCATAAAGTTTATTCTGATGATCCATTTTATTCATGCATAAATTGTAAATGAATTTTTTTAATTAATCTGATAATTATAGTCACAGTAATTTATTATTTTTATTTTTAAAATTATTAACAATAAGTATAATTTTGAAGACCAATACCATAAACTCAAGTGAGATGATTATCGAATCAAATCTAATATTTTTATAATTGAATTGCACACAGATTTAAAAATTGAACTGAATATGTGGTAAAATCCATGGACAAAACTAGATGATCCATTCCACTAAGTGGACCATAGAGAATACTGATTCAACTAGAAAAATTAATGTCATCTCGATTCATTTTAGAATAAGACCCAATTACATAAAAGTTGAATAAAAAAATTTAATGTCATGTTTTTTCTTCTCAAGCGTAAGGCCTCATTGTGTTCAACTACAAAAAAGAAAAAAAGAAAAAGCGTAAGGTCTCATTATTCACACACAAAAAAATAAAATAAAAATTAAAATTAAAATTAATAACCCAGAATGTGCACTGCAATAAATTGGGTCTTTTATTTTTATTTTATTTTTTATCTTTTAAAGGCTGATTTGATGACACAAATATGAAATAAAAGATGGATTCTACCTCTACGTACAAGATCCACCCTATGTGCCACTCATTTTTTGTCTCACTTGTGTCTCATTCAATGAAATGTTTTCATGTATTTTGATTTATTTTTATATATAAGTTGAATCTAAGACACACCATTTTTTGTGAGTACATTTCAGTGCGAAAATAAATTTATTCACACATTTTTTAGTGTACAAACAATACACATGATATAATTGACTCAAATATGAAGATCTTATACAAAAAAAAAGGTGGTGTAATAACTCTGTCTAGAATGGTAAAACCCACTATTTTACACCAATCAAAATATTTGTGTTGTTCACAATCTTTACCCCCTGTTTCAATTATAAATTAATTTTTGTAATCATAAATTTTTAAATTATTAACTTAAAAGAATTAAAAAATTGTTACATTACTTTTTTGTTGTAAAAATATTCAGAATATTGTTAATATTTATAATTAAAAACAAAAAAATATATAAGATTTTTGTACATACACATTTAAAGCTTTCAAATAAATTAAAAAACCTATGAATTAAAGAAAATCTTAATTATTTTGGCCAAATAAGTTAAAAAAATCAAATAAATTATGATTTAAATTATCAAATACTATTAATTAAATTTTTTTTAAGTAAATAAAATAAATAAATTGTAAGTAGTACCAAATCAGGCGTACTCATTACTCTTTGGGTGTGTTTGTTTGGATGGACTGGATAAAAAAGGATTGGAATCCATCGGACTGTTAATCCTATGATACATTATCCCCGGACTATTTAATTGGACTAGATTTATATCTTATGTTTGTTTAGTTATGGGATTAGATATCTGGATTAGACTATTTTTAGTAAATCTAATGTTTGATTGGACGGATTGAATAAGAATAAATGTTCAAAAAACTATTTTATCTTTGTAATTTATAATTTTTATTTAATATATAATTTTAAATTTGTAATCTATAATTTATAATTTATAATTTAACAACACTAAAAAATTTTAATTTTTAAGGCCATAATTTTTAATTTATTATTTTCAATTAAATTAAATTTATAATTTATATTTTTTATTTAATATATAATTTTAAATTAACAACACTAAAAAATTAATTTTATTTAATATAATTTAATTTTTTAATGGCACTAATTTTTTTTTATAAGGCCATAATTTTTAATTTATTATTTTTAATTAAATTAAATTTATAATTTATATTTTTTATTTAATATATAATTTTAAATTAACACTTAAAAAATAATTTATAAATGTTCAAAAGACTATTTTACCCTTTTTCAATTGTTTATTAAGTAATAGCATGAGGACAAAATGGATATTTTACACATTAGTCCCATGGGATACCAATCCCATGAAAATAATCCCACCTCCCTCTAGGATACAATAATCCCTCATATGAGAGACTAATAGTCCGGAGGGACTATTAATTTAGAGCAAAAAAATTGAACTAAACAATGGACTATTAGTACGAATGAATTAAGAGTGTGTTTGATTGGACGGACTGGATAAAAGGGGATTAGAATCCATAGGACTTGAATCCTAAGACTGTGAATCCCCTGATTATTTGGTTGGATTGGATATGTATGCTGTGTTTGTTTTATCATAGGATTAGATGTCTAGAAATGATTATTTTTAGTGAATCCAATATTTGGTTGGACAGACTGGATAGGATAAATGAACAAAAGACTATTTATCATTTTTCATTTGTTTACTAAGTAATAGCAATATTAAACATATCTTTAATATTTTAATTATTTTTAGCTAGATTAAATAAAATTTTATTTTATTTTATTTTATTTTTTTGCATAATTAAATAAATTTTATTTTTTAAAAATTAAATAAATAAAATATCAATAAAAATATATGTTTTTTTAAAATTAAAATTTTAAATAAATTTGTTTTTAAAAATAATAATAATTAAACAATGAAATTAAATAAAACATCTATTAAAATTTAAATAATGAAATTAAATAAAATATAAACAAAATTTTAAAATAAAACATCAAAAAAATATCTATAAAAAATTATTTAAAAAAAAATTAAATAAATAAAATATCGATAAAAAGTTAAATAAAATTATTTTATTTTTAAATTGAGACATTTAAATTTTATTGAATTTTATTAAATATAATACATAATTAAATAGTAGAAGGTCAAAATGGTCATTTTACCATTTAATCCCAACAGTAAATAGTCCCTCCAAAATTGTCCCACACTCCCCCGGGATAAATATAATCCCCTATATGGGAGATAAGGAGTCCAGCCAGATCCCATGTTTGGCGGACTAAAAAAAAAACAAACGCTGGACTACTCACTCCTTCTGATAGGCAATTCGAACAGTGAATAATCCCCCCCTAATCTCCCTAATCAAACACACCTTAAGGGGAGACTATTTATTGTATGGATTGTAATTTGGGAGAAGCATCTAATCCGGCGTTTTTTTTTTTTAAGTCCACCGGACTCCTTATCCCCTATATAGGAGATTATACCATCCCAGGGGAGGAGGGAGGGGGGGGGGGTGTGGGACAATATTCATAGGATTATTTATTGTTGGGATTAAGTAGTGAAATGATCATTTTGACTATCTACTATTTAATTATGTATTATATTTAGTAAAATTCAATAAAATTTAAATGTCTCAATTTAAAAATAAAATAATTTTATTTAACTTTTTATTGATGTTTTATTTATTTAATTTTTTAAAATAATTTTTTATAGATATTTTATTGATGTTTTATTTTAAAATTTTGTTTACATTTTATTTAATTTCATTATTTAAATTTTAATAGATGTTTTATTTAATTTTATTATTTAATTATTATTATTCTCAAAACAAACACCTTGAGGGTGTGAACAAAACAAGAATTAAATTTAGGAGAAATTTACAATTTGTTCCCTTTCAAATAATACAAATTGTAAAAAAAAGTTATGAATTTTTTTTTTAGGATAAATGTTATGATTGTTTGTGATATGTGTTATGATATTTTGTGATAAAGTTATAAATAATAAATTTATAATATACATCTTAAAGTTAGGAATGATAATATTATGACATTTTGTAATTTTTATTATGACATTTTGAGATTTTGTTTTGACATTTTTCAGTGAAAAAAAGTTATGACTTTTATAATGAAAAAGTTATAATATTTTAAATTTAAATTATGAAATTTTATGAAAAAATTATGAAAACATATATCATATAGGGCCTGGCTTTGGTCCAGTCCTTAATCGGACTGGACGGTGCTGTTGGACCCATGGGGGCCCACTAAGGGTTCCGTTTTGAAAATCTGAACCGTTCAATGTGTAGAACTCGTCGAGTACTATATGCCTGTAAAAAATCACGTTGATTGGATATCGATAGCTATGTGATCAAATCAGTTTTGTATAAAAAAAATGGACGGTGAATAAATTAACGGTTGATAAAAAACTGATTTAATCACATAACTATCGATATCCGATCAACGTGATTTTTCACAGGCATATAGTACTCGACGAGTTCTACATATTGAACGGTTCATATTTTCAAAAAGGGACCCATAGTGGGCCCCCACGAGCCCAATAACACTGTCCAATTTGATTAAAGACAGAACCAAAGCTAGAGCCTATCATATATATATCTTTTTAAGCGTACACATTATAACATCTATCTCTCTATATATATGTCCATATATATATATAGATATTGGCTGGGCTTCAAAACTTTAAAACATACTTGAATTTGGACCATATACCCATCCAAACACTCTCTTTCTCTCTCTCTCTCTCTCTCTCTCTCTCTACATATGGAAGCAAAGCTAATTTTGCAAAACAGTGTGCCTTTCGCAAGTCGGGGTCGCCGGAAACAACACATTCACGGCCATCTGGCGAAACACAGCCGCCCTTGTTCTATTCTTTCCGTCCTCACAAAACCGGCTATTACAACTACACCGCAATCAGATGATCTAAATCAAGTTTCAAGCTCCAATTCTACTACTACTACTACTACTATTTATAGGGATTCTTGGTTCGATCGTATCGCCATTAACCATCTCTCCCAGAGCGTTCAATCCACTACAGGTTCTCTCTCTCCTTCGTTTTCATTCCTCCATCTCAAACACTACATATATATGTATATCGTCTGTTATCGTGATGCTTGAATTTAAATCTTATTGTTGTGATTTTGTGAAAACGAAAAGATAAAATATATGCATTTACAAACAAACGAGGTGATCATCTCTCGACTACATGATCGTCCAGTGGATGATGAATTTTGTATCTATTATAAAAAATAAAAAAATAAAAAGAGGAGAATTCCCTCAAGTCCAAAATTTAGACTGGAAGGGGCTGTTTGAGTATCTGAAATCCATCACAAGTCTTGTTTTAATGATCTGAACGATTTATTTTGTCAAATATTTTGTGTATTTTATCTATAAAAAAAATTAAGTTGATACGATAATTACAACTTGTTCAATTTATTTTTTTATCATAAAAAAATGTATGATTTATGTTTTGGTCCGTTTATTTAGTGAAAAAAAAAATGATAAATTGAACAAGTTATAATTATCTGATCAACCTAATTTTTTTTGTGAATGACATACACGAATTGTCTAACAAAATAAATGGTTCGGATCATCAAAATGAAACCATAGTAGACCACATGACCTAAACAGCCCCTCCGATATAGATTTTGAATTGGAAGAAAATCTCCTCCCAAATTACCTCAAGTGGTAAAAACTTCACATCTAATAGTAATAATTGCTAAACATATTTTTAATTCAATCTTCATTTGTTAAATGATAAGAGTGGATATTTGCTCTGAACTATGTCATTTGTTTGTATATATAGATTTGCATGGGTGTGTTTGTCAGTATATACAGCATCATTGATTAATATTTGCAGGGATAAGAAATGATAAGAGTGGATATGAGAGTTTGGTGGAGGCAGCAACGATGGCTTCGCGTAAATTCAATCTCATACAACAACGTGAATTAGTCATTAAAGCTCTCGACAAGGCCTTCCCTAGTCCCATCCTTTCCATGGCAAGTCATTCTTTTCCAAGATTAAAAAAAAAATTAAATTCTATATTTTTTTTTTCTTGCATCAAAAGTGTGTCTTACTCATTATTATTTATTGTATTTAATTTCTTTTAATAATAAGTGGGACCCAAACATTAGTTATTATTAATTTTTATCATTTTATCTTATCATTTGTATTTGCAGTCAATATTACATTAAAAATATTCATAAATGGTGAAACCATTACACCCAATGTTAAAATGAATCTTTTTCATTATTATAAGTATAATTATATATTATAGTTATCTTTATTTATTTATTTATTATTAATGTATGGTATTATTACATTGAAATCAATAAATTTATAATGAAAATCAAATACAATTAATAATTAATAAAAACAATTAAGTGAAAGAGAAATTCTAAATAAATACACGGACAATAAGATTCACATACATGTGAAAAAAATAAAATGTATAAATTTTGTAATCCCATTCTTTGTATACCTAGTTGAATTTAGAGAATAAATTACTTGCTATGATGACATTTTTTTTAAGCATACCTATATGGAGAAAGAAACAACAATTTTGTATAGAATGACATGGTCAAAAATTGGTTTTAAATTTTGTTTTAACTACAAAATTCATGGTTCACACACCGGATTGTTGTCTTTCCTTACTCTTGTGTTGTAAAATTAATGTCATAAAATTTTTTTTTAAAAAAAAGAAAGAAAAGAAGGTATCTACAGAATTTTGTACAGAAAAATTAGACTATTTCCCTTTAAAAAAAATGAAAAAAGCAAAAGAATCGCACCAAAGAGATCTTAGATCAAATTCACAAAACCAAAGAACTCTTGTGTTTGTTCTCTCAACCGAACAAAAAGATATTGAAGAAGATTATTCATAATCAAACATGAAAAAAATGCAAGAATAAAAACAAAAGTTGTTATTGATAGATACATCATCTTGATGGAAAATTTTGTTTTTATTTCTAGTTTAAAAAGAGTGTGAGACCCACAACTCCTCTCACAACTGAATGTCAGTAAACGGAGTGAACGAACTTATTTATTTAATTTTTTTTTCTTTCTAAAACTAATAATCTCCCTATTACTTATATACTATATACATATATATATATGTGTGTGTGTGTGTGCACGCACGCGTATGTAATGCAATTTGTTTTCGACAACTCAAATATTACTTGTAATTATAATGACAAAAAAAGAAATTAAATGGGAGAAACAAAATGAATAAACGCATAAAGCGCCTCTGCCAATCTCTCTCTCTCTCTCTCTCTCTCTCTCTAGATTCTTAAATTGTATATGCATTTGTGTATGTGTGTGTGTGTGTAATTGAGTTAATTTGTACAACTAATGATGGGGGAGACCATGGCAGATCAGGACATTGCTACCAAATTCTAAATTCGCAAGGGAATATTTTGCAGTTTTCACAACTGTGTTTTTCACTTGGTTAGTTGGAGCCAACGAGGTAAGCCTAACAACATATTTACTCAGTTTTGTAGATTTTATTTTTATTTTTTAAATGAAACCAGTCATATGCATTATAGAATTTATCAATTACATTTTTTAGAAGAATTTTTAGCATAAAACTACCATAGCTTCGCATGATAGCCTTCATAAATTGAACATATATAATGCAAGAAGAAATTTTAATACAATTCTTTAGGTGTGAATGATCAATAATAACGTGTCATATAGTAAAGCTAATACGTGTGGTGTCGGCATTAAAACAAGCACATACGAGTGCGAAAGATACCAATATGATTTGATCTTAAGTATCACTAGCAAGCATGAAAATGTACCTAAGCTTTTCCTAATATTGGCATTGAAACATAATTTGTTCATCGCACACAACACAACGGTATATAGACATGGAATAATGATGTACAAACAAAAAATATATACAGAGCGATATAGATACATGAGAACTGATTATTTTAACATAGAGTGCTTATTAAAGTGACATTTAATTACATAAATATCCTTGCTATATCATTCTAGTGACAAATCTTATATTGGGTTTATAGTAGCTCTGTAATACTAATTAAGAAATTATCATCATCACACACACACCATTTTCACCCAAATGCTCAGCAAGATATTTCAATGAAGTCAACCATCAAAATCTAGTGGGTGTGATTTATTTATTTATAGAATTTTTTATTTTTTTGGGGCCTAGGTGAGGGAGTCGGAGCTCAACGGTCGAAGAGAAAGGAATGTAGTCCACATCAAAAAGTGCAGGTACCTTTTTCATTCCCTTCCAAATTTAATGAGACATAATATATATTGCTCAATGGGAACCTACCAACCTAACCTAACTCCAAGGCAAATTAAAATAAAAAAATAAAAGTGAACAAGTTGCAAGAACAATATGCTCCAATGATTGTGCTTGTCCGGGACTCTTATTTCCCGGCAGCATCATCACGGTCATCGATCGTTGTCGTCTCTCAATATTAAAATCATCACTAGCATTGCCTTTGTCGTCACCCTTTTATATTGTTCCCGCAAATTTTGTAGGTTTCTAGAGGAGACCAATTGTGTTGGAATGTGCATCAACCTATGCAAGATGCCCTCTCAAACGTTCATTAAGGACTCCTTGGGTATGCCGGTCAACATGGTCCCTAGTAAGTATTTCATGATCACTAACAACGGATGGGGCATAGATATCAGGAAAGTGCACAGTAATGTACCATGTTGAATGCAAACATTATGCCCACTTTTGTGTTAAAAATTAATGCGTTTGTAGTGTTACTTTTCCACAATAGGAACAAAAACAAATGAGAATTCTAGCATGTACAACTGGTTCACAAAATCATGCAACCTATCCATATTCTCATTCACCGAATCATGTACAACTAGTTCATCCATTTCATGGCCTAAAGTTCTAAAACAAAAACAGAACAACATGACATTACTCAGATGTTCTTAATGGATTGCATTTCAATTCAACAAAATGAACATAATACTTTGATTGTGGAAATCAAGACAAATATTTTAAAAGTTGCATGTTTTGTAATTCTGAAAAAGGTCCACAATGTACAATTCTTCATACTTTTCCTCTCAAAGTAATTATACTGTGTCCAAATGTAATAAAGAAAAGTAAGGAAAAAGAATCATACTAGTAAGAATAACAGTACCTGCACTAAAGATTGGAGGCCTAGCTTGCCCATCATCTTAATTAGTGGAGGGTCCCAGGCATAAACCACTAAGGGTGTGAAGCACTGCAAGTAGATCCATTAAAACTCAAGTGAGAATTCTAACAAATGGAGTAAAATCTCATAAGTGTTGTGTATTCCACCATGCCGGTAAATGAGAGGCATCAACTTCCTTTGTTTCCCATGAAGCCTATCATCTTCCCAATGCCCTCTCCATGTTTATATAATGTTGAGTGTATGAAAACAAATTTTTTTAATAAGAGACAAGAATATTCGCATTCACATAACGAAGATTACCCAATAGGGGTGTAGTAATTTTTACGGAGGCAGAGACCTTGTCTACTCCTAGCCTAAAAAGTCACCCACACACCACGTTCCCATGTCACAATCAGCTGTTACAATGCAAATAGCACTTAAATCACATTCTACGATCTGTAATATAGCTTAAATAAAGTGAATCTTATAGTTCATATGACTTTAATGCAATTTTTGGTTTGTAGATTTTGATGATATGAGTTGTGAGATGATATTTGGTCAGGATCCACCTGCAACAACTGAAGATCCAGCATTTAAGCAACCATGCTACAAACTATGTGAAGATCTTGAATACCCCTTCACTTGCTTATTTAATTAGTTGATGCTCTAATAACAAACATATAATGATACCAAATGTTCTCACATTTCTTTATGTAAATCATGCAGGCAAAACAACCCAAAAGCACAGTACAAGTTGTTCCAGCTAACATCCAAGGAACTTGTCCAAAAAAATTAATAAAATTCAGTAGAATATGGACGGAGGTATATACTTTCAAGCAAATCTTTAGTTCTATTGATAATTTGACGGATATAGCCTTCTCATTTGTTTATAAACAAATTTGTTGATTACTACACCACAAAATCTAAGGCTTCAGCGTGCAGCTTAGAAATTTCTGTATAATTTGTTCAGGAATTCTCAATCGAGATTAATAATCCAGCAGTCCTGGAGCACAAACTCAACCACACTGACTTCATGATGGTGTGGTCCTGGACCAATAAGAGTAGCAATCACAGGATGACAATAACTGCCTAAACAACATAATTGATTTTGTAAATGCATTCAGGCCTTAAAAATAAACAAAACAGATTCAATCTGAATGGTAATGACTGCCTAAAAAATGTTCTCTTTTCTAATAAAATTTAGCATTTTTCCATGTAGTAATATTGTTGCAAAAGCCAATTTCAAAATTGCGGACAGAATGTAATGGCTGATGTTTGATAGATTAGTCATTAATTTTGTTAGCTAGCTTGTTGGGGAACTTCAAATATGGCTGTGTGACGAATGAACATAGATTATGTGTGGAATTTATAGCTCAAATAGGAAACTTTGAAATGGTGGTGTCAACTCAAGGGCATTTAAATCACATATTAAGACTGATTGATCATGGTGCCAAAGAAAACTTTTTTGGGCAAGTACAGAGAAAACTTCAGTATGCTTGATTTGGACAAGCTAGAACTACGAAAATTATGAGAATTGATCTATATTATAGAAATGACAAGTGGTTATTGTTTCAACTAATTGAGGTTCAATCAAACTGATTGACCATAGTGGCAGCAGCCAAACTTCAGTGCGCTGGAAAAGATTCAAAAGAATCATAAAAATTGAGGTTCATCATCTGGGCATGGCTAGGCTATGATCGATTCTGAAAGCAAAGTTCCGGTAGTCCACAAGTATGAATTAGAGTGGGCCAAGGATCTTCCATCCCCAAATTCATAATTCTTGTCCCTATTGTATTCCCAACTACATAGATGTGACAAAGTATCACAAAATGTGTCTGGTAGTATATTACAGACAGAAAAATAAACTTTTGGAGTCAGAAAATCCCGTGTCATTAGAATTAGGGTAAATAAAACTGACTATACTGGAGCATTAAAAAATTACAATAAGCTCCTCAACTTTGGCATAATTATACCAACTCCCATCTAGTAAGCCTAAAGGGATCAGAACTAATGTAGACGGTCTAAAATACAAATTTCAATTTTAAAATGATGATAGCGTCATTTTCTCATCTATAAAACTAATGAATTACTAAGGAAAATGGAGCTGTGTTGTGTGAATTCAACCATTAAAGGAGGCCAATGTAATTATGCCAAACTTGTAAGGCTCAATGTTTTTTCTCCAAATCTCAAGAGAGGTTACTCTATGTAATTTACTTTGGAATAAATACTCGGAAAGTTTCTTAGCAATCTTTATTGAAACTTGGACTGGGTTGACACCTACTCTCCAAGTTTACCTGAATTGCAAATCCAATTAGCTCATATTTGGAAAAGTGCTTTGACTGAAGATTCAATGTAGGGTTTTAGGGTGGGCAATGGTGGACCTAGAGTGCCTCCCACTTCTCTCATTGCTACAAGTGACCAAGTTCAGGTTCTTGTGCTGTCTTTTCTGTCTCATTGAGAGAGTGATACACTAATTCACCCACTTTGACCCATTGAGATATTTGTTGCATGTGCACACCTGTCTTCATGGCTGGAAATCCTCTTTTTTCCTTCTGTCCCAATTTATTCACAGACATTAAATCATATTTTGAAATTCTCATACATTGAGATTCTTATATGATTCAACGAGTGTGATTGAATTAGAACAAATAAATGAATAAATAATTTTTGGAATAGAGAGTACTGAACATGTCATAATATATAAATATGTTAGGGGTTTAAATATGAGACAGTAGGGTCAGTGGAGGGACAAGGTGTATTGGTGGAAGAAAGAAACTATGATTTTCCAAGAAGACCGGGTTTGGATCTTAATAGCACATAACAAGAACTGGAGATTGTGAGGTCAGCAAGCACAACAAGAATGTCAAGAAAACTCATAAGCATTTCATACATATCTGTCTATGTACTAATATCTAAAACTAGATGAATGAGAGGCAGATGCCAGCAAATTTCACTCTGAACCACAAAAGCATAATATGTGACATGAAATTTGTGATACCATGTCCACTACAGAACCATAACCCATGTTTTCATTCATTTAGCAAACGAATCAAGCTCTAACGAGTTTTATATGAGTCGAGCTCGAGCAATTCATGAACATCTTAGTTTCGTTTGCAGTCTTAATGTAAAATAAAGAATCCTGCAACTGCAGAAGAACCACCAAGAATACCTCAATTTGTAAATGCAAACACATGCTTCACTTTTTCAGGGCTCGTTTGGAGCCAACTTTTTACTAGCTTTATTAATCCTTTCTTTTATTTATTATTTTTTTTGCAACTTTAAAAGTGCTATTAAAGAGTTCAAAAAAATGTTAATTGAAAAAGCTCATTAAAAAGTCTATTTTTAAACTGACCCAAATGAGCCCTTAGATATTACCCTTGTCCTGTCACAAGGGTTGAGAACAATTTTTTAGGGTAAATTACACCAACCTCCCTTGACGGCTGGAGAAAATACAACAAACCCCAGTTTTGACATAATTACATTAACCTCTCTTTTTATTAAGATTAAAGAGACCGAAACTAATACAGACAATATGAAAGCACAAAAATATACAAGGTAAAACATCAATTTCAATATAAAAGAAATGACAAGTCATTTTTTTATTCATACAACTAATAAATTTATGATAAAAGGCAGCCAAGAACTATATGAATTAAAATTTTAAGGAAACATAGTGTAATTAATTATACCAAATTAGTGAAATTTACTGTATTTTTTCCAAACTTCATGGAGATCTTTATAATTTATCCATTTTTAATTTGGTACCAAATCTCTGCTTCCCCCTGCCTCCCCTCTTTTTCTATGTTTTTTTGGCAGTTACAACAACAAGAAGAGACATAATGAGAATTAGGGTTTCTAAGGGAATTTTGCTAAATACGATGACAAGATTATAGTCAATCAAATATAATAATTTCTAATAAAAAAATATTGCTAAACGAATCAATATATATATGTATATATATATGCATGTGTGTGTGTATAAAATTGCAAAATGTTTATCAGTCTCTACCTAAAACTCATTACAGAGTGCTTGCTTCCCTACACCGACAGATAACTTGGGACATAGAAGGAACCCGCGCATCCTCCAAAATTTGGGACAGCAGAGCGTGTTCAACTTTTACTCTTTCTTTTTATCAAATTTAAATTTGATAAAAAAAAAAGTTTAGATTAGTGCTCGTTTGGTTTTCTCTCTTGGGTTAAAAAATCACAAAAAAATTAAAAAATCACAAAAAGGCAAAAATCATAAAATGATAAAAAAAAAATTTGTCATTCCAAAGTCAACAAGCTAATAAATTCAAACAAGAAAATCAAATAAACAAAAAAGTCCTAAGTTAAAAGAGTAAAAAATAAAACTAAAAGCCAACTAAAAAAATTATTGTCAAACGTTCCCTTATTACTTCAACGGTAACCTCAAACTAATATTAAATTCACGATTTCTTATACTTTTCATTAAATTAAAGATGTTTGGAGTATTTTATCAAATTATTATAGATAGTCATAGGGACAATATACTAGACAACTGATCGGTTGTTTTCTTAGACAACCTCTCCCTTACTTCATACTTCTAGTAAATTTATACTAATCAGTTGATCGGTTGGATATCCTTTCGGTTGACCGGTGATTTGATGAAAAATAAAAACTCTCATGTAAAACGCTTGACATCAGATGAATTTTTTATTCAAATTTGATGAAAAAAAATGTAAATATTGGAGACGCTCTTAGTGGGGGTGTTTGGTGTAGCTTTTTTAGCCAAAAATTATTTTGGATTGTTTAGTTAAATTTATTTCAAATATCTTCTAATTCTAATAATTTATTTTAATTCAAAAAAACTGATTCTAATAAGATGTTCATCCATTATCAACTTCTAATTAAAGCAACTTATTTAAGATTATGCTTTTATATTTTTTTTTAATAGAAAAAGACCTAAATACTTTGGATTAGTTTTTTTTTTTTTTTATTTAATTTTTTTATAGGAAATGTAGACTATTAGTTAATAACAAAAAATAAAAATTAATTTAATTACAATTAAGAAAAGTTAATTTTATTTATAAATAACGGGGGTAAAAAAGACATTTACACATCAAAAAGTTATTTCACAACTTATTTATCAAATACTACTCAGTAACTTAAATCTACAATCTAACAATTCCACCAAATAAATTAACAACTTTTAATTAAAATTATAATCTTTAATCAATTAAATTATAATTTATAATCTATTTTAATAGGTATACCAAAACCCCAACGAAGGGTCCGTGATAGGGGTGCAACTCGGTTGGGTTCGGAGATTGTCCAAGCCTAGCCTAAGTTGTGCTGAAACATGCCCAGACACGAATTGTAACCCGAGATTGCCTGCCAAAGCCCGACCTAAGTTAAACCCGAATTGTAAATGAATTTTAATTCTTTTTATTTTAATTTATTATTATTTATTTATTTATTTTATTTTTTTTGTTACATTATTAAATTATTAAAATTTGACTATATTTACATTTTTTTATAAAGAAAATCATTAATAACATTCAAACAAATAATTTATATAATGTAAGAGAGATGTTGCTATACTAGTCTTTACAATTTATGAGTGAAAATAAAAAAAAGAGTAAGATTTTATGCTATTTGTATATATAATATATATTCAATATAATTTAATAATTTATATTACTTTAATATCATGTAGTGGTTAATAATTTATATGTATATTGGATATTTTTATATATCTATATATGTATAATTCGAGATTCGGATTGCTCGGGTTGTTTGACATCTTTGCCCAAACCCATCCAAATTTAATTCTAGCTTTTGAATTTTTGTCCAAGCCTATACCGAATTTGAAAATATCTTGTCTAAGTCCTAAAAAAATTCGAACTGGGTTCGGATTACTCGGGTTGAGCCCGTCCAAGTTACACCCCTAGTCCGTGATTGTAATTAATTGTAGGGTTGTAAAAAAAACTAAATTCTAACTTGTAATTTGAATTGTTAAAAATTGTTTGATATCCTCGAAATAAATTAAATTTGAATATATTTTTTTAAAAAAAATTATAAGAAAGTTGTTTTAAATAAGTAAAAAATGAATATGTTTAGTTAAATTTTAATTTGTCTTTGGAAATTAATTTTAAAATTTTACAAATTATTTCTATTAAAAAAAAAAATCTCATAAAAAGAAAGGCAAATTACAATCACTTTCCTTAAGGTTTGGAGAAAATATAATTAACCTTACACTTTTGACGTAATTGCACTAACATTTCTTCTAATGTGATTAAAACAACCAAAACTAACATAAATGATGAATAAATCCTAAAATAAATAAATATAAGTATTCATTTTAGTAGGAAAAAAAATTATAATATAATTTTTATTTATATGATTAACGAATTACTTATAAAAAAGTGCCTAAGTGTATTGTGAATTAAAAACTCAGAAAAAATTAGTGTAATCATATTAAAAATGTGGAACAAACTGTATTTTTCTCAAATCTTAGGAAAGTAAGTGTATTTTATTCTATAAATTATATGTAGTTTTTTAATATAAATTATACTGACATCTCTAAGATTTAGAGAATATAATTGCTCTCATAATTAAATTATGATTAATTCTGTGCATATAATTTTGTGGATTAACATTTATTCTGGCCAGATTGGGATGGGATAGGCCCATTCCATTTGTCCGTGTCAAGAATTGAGGCCCATATAGGGCCCATAAGAAGTCTCCCTTACCTTGTTTCATATATTTGGACCTCAACCTTATTATCATGTGGGGTTTACATGCAAGCCCAAATTGCCAAAACCCAACACTTATTTAGGGCTGGTTTTGAAATTACTTTTATTTATTTATTTTTATATATAGATAAAATTCTTCTTAAAAAAATGCTAAAAAAATAGTTTTTATTATTTGGAAAATTTTAGGTAGATTGATTTTTTTTCACTTTAGCAATTTTTTTTTCACAAAATGTTTTACTTTTTAAATCCTTCTAATTAGAAAGGTTTGAAAAATTAAAATATATATATATATATATAATGCAAGTTTTAAATTTTATGTGAATGTTTATTATTTGTCAAACAGGTAAAAAAAAAAAAAATTTATTAATTTTTAGCTAAATGAAATGTAACCAAATAACTAAACTATTTTTGACTTAAATAATAAAAAATAGATGTTTTTAATGTTTCCAAAACAAATTCTTATATCAATGTGTGTCATCATATGTTCTCAATGGATACAATAGCTACACATAATAATAAACATTTTATAACACATAAATTTAGCTCTACCGTTATGATTATGTTTAAACTCTACACAAGTAACTATGGCCAATAATAAGAAAAGTTGTTTAGTGTTCTTATAGTAAATTTGTGTGGTATTATCAGTTGTTTTTCTTTGATTTAAAAGTGTACCACCTTTTATATTATTTGTTCGGAGATAACACAAAAGTATTACAAACTAAATGGTCTTGAGCATTGTTGAAAGATTGCTCCAAACCAAATCAAGCCTTAAGTCCCATCAAATG